>PVJI01004033.1:0-114102 GCA_004026765.1 Micronycteris hirsuta
AGACAGAAAAGCCATAATTTTAAGATTTAAGTTGCTGACAAAAATTGCTTGCTAACTTAAGGAATCTAATGGCAATTAGATCAGAGGTATCAATGTAATTACTGGGAATCAAATATACAACCTAAGCTTACATATACATTTCATTTTTATCCAATTTTTCCCTCAGGAGTTTGGACAGTTTTTCAGTTTAGAAAAGGTAATAATCTATTGCCTTTTTAAATTATGTTTAATTTTTGGAATTAATATTTTAGAATCACCTTTAGCTTCTAGAGTTGATTTCAACTTCAAATGTTATGGGTGATTTTGATTTTGTAAATAAGCTAGAAATCTTGTAGGACCAGAATTAAGAAAACAAATAAAATTATGAATCCTAATAACGATCAAATTGTAGATTTAATTACCATATTCATTTCCTTGGGCTTCACCATCAAAGCACCACAAACTAGGTGGCTTAAAACAACTGAGATGCATTGTTTTGTTGCTCAGGAAGCATGAAGTATGAGATCAATGTGTTGACAGAGCATGCTCTCTCTGCATCTGTAGGGAAATTCTGCCTGGCCTCTTCCTAACTGCTGGTGATTTGCTGGCAATCCTTGGCATTCCTGGGCTTGTAGGTTAATCACTTCAAGCCTGCATCTTCACACGGCATTCTCCCGGGGTTACTTTGTCTTCTACAGCCGTCTTCTCGTAAGGACACTAGTCACCTTGGATTAGGGCTCTACTCTGTGGTATCACCTCATCTTACTTAACTAATTATGTCTTCAGCAAACCAATTTCTAAATAAGGCTACGTTCTGAGGTACAGGAAGTGAGGATTTCAACATATCTTTTTTTTGGAGGGGGCCACAGTTAAATTTATAACAAATAAAACTATGGGACTGATTTCTCATTCAATTTATACAGCACTAAAGCTAACAGCAATAAAAGAGTTCCAGGAATATTCAGTACTTTCAGCAGCAATTGTAGCCTTGCAAGGGGGTCACCTTGATGAAAATAGAAGTCTTTGGAATGAACAAGTTCTCCTATTACAGAAAATTTTGGAAAAGTGAAAGGCTTGTTCTATGTTTTAGCTATCTCAGTGTTTTAGAAAGAATACGCATGTGGCAAATAGTTATTTAAATAATATTTCTTCAGACTGATGTTGACCATCTTTCTTACATTTCCTTCAGGGCTTAAGAAAAAAGAGGTCATGTTGAAACTATGAGATCTTCTGTCAGAAATAACTTCATATAAAGTCTATAAGACACCAAGCAAGAGGTTGCCAATAATAAGATTCTCATGCTAAGAATAAATGAATAACGTTTATGCTGCTTTCAATTTTTTGTTCCCTGTGACAAAGATAAAGTTAATTATTCAGAGATAGCAAAGAAATCTGTTTATTGAATGTGCCATGCTGGATACAATCCTGGACAGCAGTGTATTGAAATAATATAGATCAAGCAACTTTTAATCAGAATCAAATGCAATTTTTAATTGAGCCCATTTATTGCACACGTGAGCTGTGTTGAAAACTCTCTCAAATCAAACACCCAGTAAAGGTTATTACAATTAAAAAGTGAATCTAATAAGTGGACTCCTTTCATGCTTAATTCTCTTTAAGTTGCATTTTAAATCAACCAATTAGAAATTACTTTTGTTAAAAGCTAAAATTGATTTAATGTAAACTGTGCGCTTTTCATATTTCCCCCTTCCTTTTTGACCTCTAACTGGTTTCACATTCTTTGCCTTCCCTAAAGAGTTTATTGATACACTATGTCTGTATGATGCCCTGACATCTGAATGAAAGATTTGATATTTGTCATCCACATGCTTTGCCTTCTTGATGCCATCTGGATGCTTGGCCTTGTGTTTACAAACCATCTGGGTTTGTTACTATACTTTCCACTTTTCATCCAGATGTTTTGGAATTGTGTGGACAAAGCATGTGGCATTGTCTATAAAATGTAATTATACAAAAGTAAATAACACTATGTAAGCAATTAAAGGAGCTACATTTTTCTCATCATTTACAAATCTCAACAATTTTTTCTTTGTAATGTAGTCATGGCAAGATAAATTTTCTTTGCTATATTTTAAAACTTTAAATTTCATTGCTGAACAACAAAGGACAGTATAAACATTCTATCAGATTCAAAGGAAATTTCTACTATTTTAATTATTTCTAGCAGAAATATCTGTGATTAAAGAGTTTTAAAAATGTTAACTATTATGAATTCACTAAATGCAATTGTACCTGTATATCTTGTACCGCTGCTCTAAAAAATAAAATATATATATAGATTACTACAGATCACTATGGAAACTAATATCTCTGATTAGATTTGCTTTCAAATCTTAATATTATTTAATACATGGAGAGTGTATATTATATAATAAGCAAACATTCCAAAAGAAAAAAACAACAAGATAAAGGGACCTAACCAAAATGTGATAAATAGATCCCAGAAGTTTCCTGGGACCATTTCCAAATCCTCTGAAAGTGAGAGTATGTCATTGTGTGAGCCCTCAGTGCGCTTTGGCCAAAGTTCCCTAAACATATGGTATGGTAGTCTCACTCAACTCGTCCAGCTCATTGCAGGTGTAAGAGATAAACAGAATTTGAGGTGAGGGGTGATGAGCAACTATAAGGGAGGCATTGGTCAACACAGAAATAAATACAAAGGGCTAATATATACATAAGGTATTCCTGGAAAAACATATTTAGCAGGTCAACATTGACAATATTTTTAGGTCAAGGGAGAAGAGAGGAGAAATAATAAGGGATACAAAATGAGAAGATATTAGAAATCATTCATGCCTCCAAGGGAAGGAATAGAATCCAGAATGGAACAAATGCTATGCTTCAATACAATGGAAGAACTTCATGCTGTGGAAGTAAGTTCTCCATCCCTAGAAGATTCATGCAGGCAACTCCACTGTAAGTTAGAAACTTCATTAGATGATGGCTAAATTATCCTAAAAATGTTTAATATCTTCAGTGCTCAGAACACTGTCTGACATATAATTAATGGTTAACACCTGCACAATAAATAAATGAATGAATTCTAGAATGATATCTCAGATATCACTGTCCTAATTGAGACAAAGAGACTTATTATGCCCACAGTAAGGCCCTTTGCATCCTCCAGGGCACTCTTTTTGATTGAATACAATGTGAACGATACTTTCTGGACTTACACCAGGAGTGGGCCCTGTGAGAACCTAATTATCTAAGAAAGTCCAAGTATCAATAGTATGATTTTAGGTAATGGTAAAATTTTGAAGTCAGTGTGTAAGGCAAAATGAAGGAGATGCACAATTAATAGAAAATTCATCACATTACACATCAAGTGTTGTCTCTCAAAATGTCCAACAAGGAAACCAGGCAAGTTTCTCCTCTGGCACTGAAATAATCTGTGCAGTTGAGTAACAGATGAAGTAGCTGGCTTACATTTAGGAAATATTCTGAAATAAAGATACACATATTTTAAACTTTACAACATTACTCAGTTCAGTAAGCTGTTCCCAGCCTAGGGTGGCCTTGAGAATAGAAATGGGTGGGATGCGGTTCAGTGCCATGTGCCACATTGTATTCATTCAGGACAGGTGCATAGGAAGTGGAATTCACTGCATTGCAGAAATATAAATTGCTATTTTTTCTCTGCGTCTTGAACTTACAGAGTTGATTTTGTGTAAGCTAAAAATATTCATGATTAATTCCACTCTACTTGATCAACTTTCAAAAATATAATTGCCTCATAGTTACCCTCAGTAACTGTGCATATGGCTCCCAGGACCAGACCCAAATAACTCCCAACCTCACACAGTCATATTGCTTTCCTGGAGTCTCCAGGCTCCTGTAATAAAGATAGAGGAGTCTCATTTGCAGGAGTTTTATTGACCTTATGACCCTTAATGCATACTTGCAGCAAAGAGAAAGTTTTTCTAAATCTCAGGCATATCAATAAACTTTCATAAAGGATTATTATTTCCCCAAACCCTCTCCCATTAAAATATTACCTAATTCTTTCTATACATACAGACCCTCACAATTATAAAGACTCATATCCCAATTAATCACTACAACTATTATGGAGGCACATACACACAAGGTAGGGCAAAAATAGATTTAAAATAGTTTGTATGGAAAATAATACAATAATTAATAAATAATAATATAAGAATAAGTTCTGTGTTTTGTGTACTCATGATCTCACCTTTAACTGGAATATAATCAACAAAAGAAAAAAGGAAACAAAATATAACCAGAGACATTGAAATTAAAAACAATCTAATAATGGCCAGAGGGGAGCGGGCAGGGGACATGGGGAGAAGGTTTTCAGGAACTACTGTAAAGGACGTGTAGACAAAACCAAGGGGGAGGGTGGAAGCAAGGGAGGGAGGTGGGTTTGGATGGGGTGGGAGGAGGGGAGGGGAGAAAATGCAGACAACTATAACTGAACAACAATAAAGTAATAAAAATTAAAAGAACAGTAAGCCTACCTTTGTCCCACCCTGTATTTATCCATGAGGTCTCATCATGTGTACTTATTATTTTTTGGATATGTTAAGATATTCAACACCAGCCAATCATCCCTTCCAAGGTTGCCATCTGAATCAGTACCCTCCTTGCATCTTGCCCCAGGATTTATTTGTAAGAGTGGTATAAGTCCTCCCCACATGCACCATCAAAAAGCATTAAAGGAAAGGCAAGCATTAATCTTAAATAAGTCGTACATCACATGGAGAAGTAAATACTTTAATTCTAATTAAATAGTTTCCAATCGCAAGAGAGGACTACAAAATGTCCTAAGATGAAAGGAAATGCATTGGGAAGTACCAGAAACAAGAAAAGGTTCTATCCAGATGGGCAAATCTCGCTATTCAAAGAGAAGAAATTCACTTGTTTCACTAAGACAGAAGTGGAATTTCCACTGTACAACTTTGCCTTCCAAACAGGGAGGCAGACAGTAAAACAACCCGCTCTCTTTATAGTACTTAATTATTGAAATTGAATACTAATTAATTTATTTAAATAATACTTATGAAGTCCCTACTACATGCCAGGCACTGTGCATTCACAGAAAACGCAGCAAAAATTATTTGAATAAATCAACTGTGATGTGATGTACAGAGACTTAGTCTTAATCTGCAACAGTCTAGAATGGCTCTGAGACCTGATGGGGTTTGAAGTACATTGGAGGAGCTAGTGGCCCAGCCCAGGAAACAAAGTCCACATCCTGCTGAGTGACCAGATTCAGTCTACAAGGAGAAGTATTGCTGTTGCTTGGACATAAGCACTTTTCTCATGCCCTAGAGAAATCCTAAGAGAGACATGGATAATTGAAAGAAGTGTCCCAAGAGTAAGCTCAGGGTGACATGCTCAAATGGCTATCAGTGACGTGTCTCAGACTGATTCTCTGAGAGATTGAACAACAACCACATTATGTATATCCAGTTTACATATCATTCTCAAATTGACAGTTACCATCTCTGACTGAAGAGAAAATTCTCAGATAAGATACCATCAATGTATATCCAAATGCATCAATTTTACTGCAACTGAATGTGCTTTTTTGATTTAGCAGTTAAAAATTATGCTAACACATCTGCCACATGATGTAAGGCATGGTGTCCTCTCAAAGGAGGTGCCCGAGGTGGCATTAGCAGGACCACTGAGACTGATAAAACTTGCCTAGTCGGAGGCCATCCAAAGTATCGCTTGGTAGTGCAGAGCTCATCTGTTATGCTCTACCCTCTAGCCTTGAGCCAAGTTCAGTTTCAGTTTAAAGCAAGGAGAGTCCTTAGGCTGCCCAGATATCACAGAAGTTTATAGTCTGACAGGGAATTGTGAGCATTCTAATGCAGCACCTTCAGGGAAGTGGGACCCTCGTCACGTGGAGAACTATGAGAGAACATTCGGCACTCAGGCAATGATGGCAAAAATAGAGGACACGCTCAGTTGTCTCCACCTGCAATGGCTCGGAAGAAATAGAAGTCTTCAGAGTTCTTGTGACTCGGTGGAAAACAGTGTTATCACAATACTGCAGGCCTGCGAAAAGAAAGAGGATGGGATGCTGTAGGGATCTTTATAGTTGAAATTTCTTGGCTTTAAAAGGCATACTTTTCTGGTGAAGGAGATGACATTATTGGCTTCAAAGTAAAGGCTAATTGCCACCAGAGATTTGCCCCCACGTTCTGGGTCCCTTTTCCTTGACATTTTCTTTAGGTGCTGAAGAGAATTCTGAAATGGTGCCTGAATCTGTGCATGACCCATGCAATCCTATTGGGCCGTTTATTCAACACATATGTGTCCATTTAGTGTCAATCACAGAAGTTTTAAGCAAAGAAGAAAGCCCAGTGGTGTGCTGAGTAACTGCTCCAAACCTACTTGTTGACTGAATGCTCTCTGAGTCTAATCTTCCTCCTCTGTAACCTAAGGACATCAATAGCCACCATGCAGTGTTGCTTTTTTAAGTCTTTTCTTCCCAGTGTTCAGGGAGTGCTTGCATAGTCATCTCATGCTATTTTAACAACTCCATGAGAGATGGTTTTAATTTTTAAAGTCTATTTCCCTTTATTTTTATGTTTTTTTTTCCCATAAGGAGGACCAAAAAGTTATGCAACAGAAAAAAAAAAATCCTAGAGAAGGAACCAAAGAGAAGGCTTTTCTGTAGTGTTATATCCAGAAGAGCTTACTTTACATTTATGAGGCCAAATTCAGTGACCCATCTGTAAAATGAACATGTTAATAGCTACCATGGTTACCAACTACAATAGATGTAAGAGAACATTGGGCTGAATACATCACAAACTTGGGAATTTATAAAGTATTATAGAAAACTAGAATATTATTACTCATTTAAAATGCTGCAGGAACAGACCTGGCTGGTGTGTCTCAGTGGATTGAGTGCCGGCCTGAGAACCAAGGGGTCTCCAGTTGATTCCCAGTCAGGGCACAGGCCTGGGTTGTGGGCCAGGTCCCCAGTGGGGGGAACATGGGAGGCAACGACACATTGATGTTTCTTTCTTTCTCTTTTCCCTCCCTCCCCTCTCTCAAAATTAATAAATAAAATCTTTGAAAAACAAATAAAATGCTGCAGGAACATTCAAATACATATCAGACAGTGACAAGAATCATCAAGCTTTTGTTACTTTACTACTTTCATTTCTGACTCTTCCAGTTTCTTCTATTTCGCATTCCTACTGTTTAAATCCATACCCATCCCTCAGGTCTCAGCTGTGGGGTCCCCTCCCCAGGAAACCTCTCTCTGGACTGCCTGTCCTTGATCAGGAATTACCTTCACTTGCACTCCTCAGAGAACAAGGCCTAGCTCCACTGTATCATGCAAACCATGAATACATTGCCACTTGCTCTTCTGGTTCCCCCTAGAATGATGTTAAGTGCGTCTTCAGCCTTCTGGTATGTTGCAGTTATTTACTATGAGTACTCAGTATTTTGTTCATAGTATATCCAATAAGTATTATGCTGTTCTTATCATTTCTAAATATCCTTTCTTTGGCTTGTTATGGAAAATTTTACTTGTGAACTTGAATAAAATTCTGAGATTAGGCAGGCAGGAGGACATAGTAATGGAATGTCTTTTACCTTTAGTGTTTGTCAGTAGAGGAGGCTATCACCATCATCATCATCATCATCATCACTGATAACAAGCATGCTTATTGATCACTTATTACAGCATTTAGGGCAAATGCCAAAGTTCAATACATTTCACATTTTTATGTTTTCTACAGAGAAATTTATCAAGAGAAAAGAAGGCAGCAATTCAACCTTAGGCTTTTTACTCTCTCCTCATAGTCTTTATAAATGCTGAGAAAGCAACAAAACTCATGTTAATTATTTAGCTAAAATTATAATTCACTATTTTTACATGCTTTCTCTTTATATTTTATCTTACATCTTGTCTCTTGTAAATTAGTAATACAATACTTTAAACCTATATCCTAGATGTAGACACACAGTTTTATTATACAGATCATCCACTTATATAGCATGTAGATTATTAATGAATTTTATAATTATTCTTAACCTGCAATTATTTGGAAGGTAAGTTCTTGATCAGGAAAGCCAATTTCCCCACATTGCATTGTCTATCCCTAGATAAAGATGTGTTTTATTTCAAATGTATTCATCTTTCCCAAGAAGGCACTACAGTATCAATGAATACTATAAAAGTTGATTTCTTTCACTGAATCATTTTTGTTTTTCTGACAGACTAATGGAAGGGAACCGACATTTACTAAAAGTATATTCTAAAAGCAGATCGGTTAGGACTGGATTGTAAAAATAATTTTTGCCATGTTTAGTAGTTTTAATAGTGTTTCCTTCAAAACTGATATCTACCCAGGCCTTCAGAATATGACTATTTTTGGAAATAAAATCTTTGCAGATGATTGATTAGTTTAAGGTCATACAAGATCAGGGTGCACCATGATGAGAAGATGGAGGCAGAAAATGGAGTCATGCTGCTGGAAGGCAAGGCAAGCCTGGGGACCCCAAAACCTGGGAAAGGCAGGAAGGATTCCTCCCCAAGAGCCTTCCAAGGGAGGGTGCCACTGCCTGAGTGTCCATTTCAGGATTCTAACCCCCAGCGCTGTGAGAGAAGGAGTTTCTTTTGTTTAAGCCACCTAGTTTGTTTTACGGCACACGTTCCTTTCGGCAGCCTGAAGAGGCTAATGTACGATGCTCAAGAGTTGGGCAATGTTGGTGATGCGGTCATCTAAAACAGCTGCTGGTATATTGGCAGAACAAAATAAATAAATAATAAAAACTATTTGTTTTAGAGAATGCCTCAAATACCTGATTGACCAAATGAGGATTGCCCTTCTGACATTTGGAAAACCAAACAATGGTGAGACATTAGAAAGGGCCCCCAAGACTGTAAAAGGGAAACACACCTGCAGTCCAGAGAGCAGAGCTCAGCCAAGGACCAAATAGGAACCATGCATGCAAACAGGAAGAAAGTACAATAAACACAGAACACAGAACTCTGAACTTTGTGTCCGTGGGTGATTCCACAGCACTTCTCGGCTCCGGCCACACCTGCAGGGCAATGCTAGTCTTCACTCCCTTCACAGGTCGTTCACCTCCACAGTGAGACTTATTCCTAGGTATTTTAATTTTGATGCAATTATAAATTGTACTGTTTTCTTAATTTCTCTTTCTGATGGGCTGTTATTAGCATATAGAAATGCAGCAGGTTTTTATATATTGACTATGTAGCCTGCAGATTTACTGAATTAATTAATTCATTTTTAAAGTGACATATTTTTCTTCCTCTTATTTTTCATTTTATCCATTTTTATTATAATTTATGTTTTGAATGACTTACTAGTTTTTCAAATGACATTTTCCCTTCCTTTTATTTTTTATTTTATCTACTTTTATTATAAGTGAAATTTCAAATGACTTATTTTCTAATATTTAGTACTTTCTCTTTAGATGTCCAACTTAATATGAACACTTTATGGAGTAGTTAAAAAATGAACCCACCAGGACGTTTCCTCCATCCCAGAGTGCCCCACAGGAGCGTCAGTTGCTGCGCCAGCCTTCAGTACCCTAACCACGCCTCCGCCCATCACTGAGTCTGGGTCTTTGTTTGGTGGTACACAGAATAACTTGGAATATGTTTTCAGCTCACCTGTGTGGATCATGAGAATGAAATAAGGGGGGCAGTCCACAGTGTATATTAATTCACCTAGATGACTTCACTATCAGAATGGCACATGGGCCATATCTTGTTTTTGACTATATCCTCAATGACTAACACATTTGGCCTATTCCATATCAGAGTCTCAGTAAAGGAATGAGATATAATTTAAGAGAAAAATGGTTGGGTTGATCTTTATAAAAACAGAGAAGTGATACAGTTATTAGTCATAGAGTTTTTAGAAATTTTATATGTAGAGATGGGGGTTTGAGTTACTCATCACCGCAGAGTTGTAGCAGAACTCAGCAGCCACGTGCTTATCTGTTGCTTCATAGGTAAACTCAAAGGTTCTGTTCAGGGACTTGACTGAGGCAGTTAGTTTGGTCATCTGATTTTATACTGATAAACAAAAAGTAGTAGCAATTCAGCATCTGTGAGAAGAATTCAGAAAAAGAAAAATGAATTAAATAAGATGAATTGAAATTATCTGGCACTGCAGATATTATTTGCTTTTATTAATCTTTTGATCAACATAAATTTAGGGCTTGCTCTAGAGCACAGATGACACTAGGCTCTGGGGTTCAGAGCCTTCAAAGACCTGTTGAGGGTGGTGCATTGTGACAGAAATGTAAACAGCCAGTCACAACCATGAGATCAGTCGCCCACTCATTCTACGCCACAATTGCTCATTAACATTTTCTTTGGGTCAAGCATTTGTACTGGTTGTGAGATTACAGAGATAAAAAGACATGGCCCATGCTCTCATGGAATTTATAGATGTTAAACAAATAATTAGAAGAGCTCTAAACAACTAAAAACAAATGCAGCATGCCATAAAAATATTTAACATGTGGACAAACCTCATTTTCATGGCTGGGTAAAGTTACCTCGAGGGAGGGATACCTACATCGAGAGAGGAGAATAAGTAGGAATAAGAAATTGGGGCGACTGCTGCAGGCATAAAGAATATCATGTAAAAGACCTGAGCTAAAGAGTATAACCTCAGAGACCTGAAAGATATTCCATCTGACTTAAGAACACAAGTACATTATTGAAAGGAGAATAGTAAGAAATGAGGCTAGGTAGGTGGGCAGCACCCAATTCACACAACTCAAGAACTAGTTGAGAATAAAACATTAATCCTTAATTCTTTTTTTTAAAGATTTTATTTATTTATTTTTAGAGAGAGGAGAAGGGAGGGAGAAAGAGCAATGAATGGTTGCCACTCACATGGCCCTCACTGGGGACCTGGCCCGCAACCCAGGCATGTGCTCCGACAGGGAATCAAACCAGGACCCTTTGGTTCCCAGCCCGCGCTCAATCCACTGAGCTACACCAGCCGGGCCTAATCCTTAATTCTTAATGGCCTTAACCCTTACCAGCCATAGAAAACCCTTGAACCGATGGGGAATAAAACGGTCAGATGTGCATCTATAAAATATCACTCAAGGAGCAGTGTATAGTCTGAGTCGCAAGTAGTCAAGAGTGGAAGCTGGACAACCAGGATGGAAGCTATTACAGTGTCCAGGAAAGACATAATGCTTTGGACAAGGATGGTGGTGATGGGGGAGCAGCAGATGGTTTCGAGAGAAGTTTAGGAGTTAGAATTTAGAAGCTTGGTGACTCAGTGCCTGTGGCAGATGAAAGAGAGGAAGCTGATAGAATGAGTCTCAAATGTTTGGCATGAACAGGGGGTGTCTACTGTGCCACTAACTAAAAGAGAGCACCTTGAAGAAGAGGAGTTTAAGGCATGTTAATGTGCCTGGAAAACACCAGGGTTATGATCTGAACAGACTGCTCTGGCCAATTGATGCAGCATCCATCTAAATTGCCCATGAGGACAGAAGTAAACCCTGATTTTCTGCTTGTTGTGGAAATGGTGTTCTTGAATTGTTCAACTTCCGTCCCTTTCTTATGCGGAAGCATCTTTCTCCAATTTAGAAAACATTGCCTCATCGTTCGAAAAGCTGCAATATTTTTACTGACCTCGCTTCTCTAGTCTAATAAAAAACATCTGGGATTTTCAAATGGAGGGCTAGTAAGTATCTAAGTCAATCCTTTCCGTCGGCAGTTAGTCACAGATGTGAGCGCTGGGACCATCGGCTGCCATCGCCCTGTGCAAAGAGGAACGGGGCTGGTGTAAGAGAGATGCACAGTGGGTAGGTTACTACTCTCAGCAGCTATTAGAAATTTTTAACATATTTAAGTGAAAGCTGTGTACGTGTTAGGAAGAATATTAAAACCAAGAAACTGCTTATGGTTTGAAGAAAATGATATACCAAGTGTTCTTAGGCATGTTTCCAAAAGAAACAGAGGTGAAACTGTTGAAGGAAGATTACTACACTGACCCGCAACCTGTGCTCTCTGCTTTTGGATGTCTCTGATACCTCAGAAAAGAGGGAACTCTGCTTCTGTTCTCTGCTGATCAAGAAACCTTTTCTCACCCTGAAACACTGTTTCATGTAGTTTCTCATCTTGGCAGTAACCTGATCCATAACCCTGGAATATAGAAGTGAATACGTACAGTGTAGTTTACTGGAAAGACCACAAGTTCTACTCTAATGTACATAATCTTGGAGAAAGGTAAATCTGTTTAAAATAGTTACTCAAATGGGAGAACGAACTACAGGTTTGCAGTGCTGTTTTCAAGTCCCGCCAAATACACAAAAGATGACGCGCATCTAGCAATTATCACAACTGATCATCTTTCCCAAGTTTCAACCTAGCCCAGAAAAAAGTGCTCCAACGTTTCCCACATAAACATTTTATTCATTACCAATCTTTCATAGTCTGAGGCTACCCCAGGGCTGCCAGCCTTGCTGGGAATGTTCTGCCTTGGAAAATTAGTCATTATTGAGCCAGGCCTGAATTTCATTTGCTTTAACCCAAAATATCGGAACAAAATCACTAGTTCTATTTATCATTGGTATTTATTTAGGCAACATGTAACTCATTGAAAATGAGATGTGCTGTAAGTTTAAAACAGGCCAGATATCAGGGATTTACGATGAAAAAAAAGTGATATAAAATAAATCATTAATAAACTTGTGATATTTTTTATATGTTAAAATAGCCTTTCAAATGTATTGGGTTAAATGAAATATTTTATTAATACTAAATTTTTGTTCTACTGTTCTAAATGTAACTACTAGGCAGTTTAAAATTACCTGTGTGGCTTAAATTTAAGCATCATGTTACATTTTTATTGGACTGTGCGGTTTGGTGGCTTCGGACAAGGAATTAGGTGGCATCAAATGATCTACATATTTTCAGCATGTGTTGTGGGAAGGGGGTCATGATAATATTTGTCTTTTAGAAATTTAGTGATAGTGAAAATATATTTTATATTAAGAAAAGTACAGAGACAAAGAAATCAGTTACCACGTTTTTTCAAGACTCCAAGCAAGAGATGACAGAGAACTGAACTACATTTGAGGCCTGGAAGGAGGATAAGGAATTTACAACATATCTTCAGTTTAGGATTGGGGGCACTTGGGATTCAGTCAAATGTTTAAATTAAAAGAATTGGAAGAATTGAAAATATTATCTTCAGTGTCTCGGTAGATGTGATGATAAGATAATATCTTTAGCTGAGAAGAAAAAGACAAAGAACAAATATCTTAAGTCCCCAAGTGAACATAAGAACTGACTTGGGGTATTAATAGCAATTAGTCAACTGAAAACCAACTGTCTTATAGTGGCTTCAACATTCACCACAATTAAAAATCCTAAATGGAGTGAAAAGATTTAGCAAGCTATCTAATGCGTTTCTTCTTCCTAGAAAAGGCTTCTGGGAAGAAATTTGTAAAGCAGATAATTCTCCCCTAAGTGAAAATGTTTTCTTTCTTTGGCCCTGGCTGTTGTAGCTCAGTGGATTGAGCGCGGGCTGGGAACCAGAGGGTCCCGGTTCGATTCCCAGTCAGGGCACATGCCTGGGTTGCAGGCCAGCTCCCCAGTGAGGGCCATGTGAGAGGCAACCATACATTGCTGTTTCTCTCCCTCTCTTTCTCACTTCCTTCCCCTCTCTCTAAAAATAAATAAATAAATCTTTAAAAAAATGTTTTCTTTCTTTGATAAAGAAATAATGTAAAGGTGGTATACAAACAGACCAAATTATATTTTTTAATCCTCACCAGAGAATATGTTTGCTGATTTCAGAGAGAGAAGAAGGGAAGGAAAGAGAGAGGGAGAAAGAAACATCAATATCAGAGAGGAACATTGATCTGTTGCCTCTCATATGCTACCTGAATGGGGATCGAACCCACAACCTTCCGATGTATGGGACGACATTCAAACAACTAAGCAATATGGCCATAGTATAAACAAATTTAATTATATTGTAAGAGTTGTAACATCATATATAATTGTGTCATACAGGTCTATAATATAAACAAATTCAACTGTTATAATGGTATATTAGAAAAGAGAAATAAATAATATGTTCAAAAGTGTCTACTTCCATAACTCAAATATATAAATAATTGCAATTATCCTCATTGGAATTATTATTGACATAGTTTATTGTTATACTGAGTGGTTGGAACAAATACTATGTTGAAACCCAAAGTGTAATACTAAAAGAAATATTTATAGCATGTTTCATTTATGCAATCAGTATTTGTTGAGAACATACTATATGTGCCAAGTCTTTGGATTACTGTAGTGAATTGGACAGACTTGCTTTGTCTCATATTTTGCAGGTTAAGCTTGAGAGGAAAGTAATTACTTATAGTATGTTTTGTAACTGTAATAGTAAATTGAACTTGCTATAAGGGCACTTAGAAGGGATACATAATCCGGACATGGAGAGTGTCTAGAAAGTCAGAAAAGTATTATTAGAGAAAATAATGTATGAGGGAGGACACCCCCACCAAAAATGAAGTTATCTTCAGGAGTGCGGGACCCCTGTAGTACAGGCTTCTCCCACTGAGTGTTCTAGGAACCCATCTGTATCAACATACCAGCTGGCATTGTTGTGAGAGGCTGCATTCAGCTTCAGTGAAATTTTTTGGAAGATACTTTCAATGTGTTTGCCCATTTCATGATGGGTGATTTACAAGTGCACCTGCCCGCACCATGCTGAGTGTTCAGCAGTTTTTGGCCAAAAATGGCATGACCCCCATGCACCACCTTACCTATCTACTGGATTTTGCCCCAGTGGCTTTTTTTTTTCTTTCTTTTTTTCCTTGATGAAATAAGCCCTCAAAATAAAACATTTTGCCAATGTGGAAGAGTTGAAACAAAAAGAGCAGACACACTGAAAAGGCGTCAAAATTGATGAGTTCAAAACCTGTTTTGAGCCGTGGAAAAAACCGTCTTGATAGGTATATTGCATCAAATAGAGAGTAGTTTGAACATGACTGAACTTTAAGCATGTAAGAATAAATGCACAATTTTTTATAAATAAATTCTGGGGTTTTTAGAGTCACCACTCCTATACACTGAAAATCAAAGGAATAAGTTTAAGCTAGTTAAACTAGGCTAGTTAGAGATGGAATGGAATGAGGACAATGTGCAACGTCATGAGAGAAGAGAAAAAGTGATAGATCCTAAATCCAGGAATTAGGTTGTTTGGTTAGAAAAATTGAGGTAGAATTTTGGGTTGTCATTCACTTTGGCTGTACAAATAAATGGAAATCACATTTTAAAGGGCTTCCTAAAACATACTAAGGGTGTGCCTTTCTACTGAAGTTCTACTATTATTTTATACCTTCAGTACTATTTATTTTAGGTACATGTTATCATTTTAATGTTAAAAAACCTAGTGAAAAAAATATGCAACTTCCAAACAATGGAATATTATGCAGCTACTTAAAAAACAATAAGATAAATCTCCATGTATTAGCTTGGACAGATGATTAAATTCATTTTTAAAGAGAATGACTGGTTGTACAACAAATTGTATAAAATGTTTGTATATGCTTAGAAAATTTCAGGAAAATATTGATAAAGTATCTCTCTCTGGGGAGTACGATGGCTACCTCTAAGGAGTATAATGTGGTGATTTAGGTGAAGAAAATACATGTAATCTATAATGTTTGAGAGATAAGACCAAAAGAAATATTTATCAACCTGTAATGAGCAAGAAAATATTTAAAAAGAAGTATACTAAATGATATTAAATATGCTGTTAATATCCTAAATATTATTGTTAGTGAAAATAATAATGGATTAAATAAACCTATTAAGTGTTAAATTTCAAAAAAAATCAGAATAGTTTAAAAAAATTCAGCTAGCTGCTTTCTATAGATGACATAGGTTACATACCTAAAAACAAAAAGGCAAAAGAAAGAATAAGAAATAAAGAAATACAAATTCTGAATAAACTTCTATGAAAATTGAATTAATAATTTACAAGCTTTCTATAAAGAAAAAGTCGTTGTTGAAACCTATAAACATTTAAAGAAAATTAAATGATTGTCCTTGACAAATTCTTCCAAAAAGAAGAAGAGGAAATACTTTCTAATTATTCTATGAGGCCAGTATTATTGTTTATCAAAACCAGAAGAGACATCACATGAAAACTTTGCAGCTATATTTCCTATGAACACATATATGAACATTCTTGAAAATGCACAAGCAGTCTGAATCAACAACGTATACAAGTAATTATGCACCATGACTAAGTAAGATTTATCCCAGAAATGCAAGCTTTGTTTAACACCCCCAAAACGGTCACTGTAATATACCACATCAATGGAGTAAAGAACTAAAATCACATCATTTTTTCGATAGACACAGAAAATGCATTTGAAAAAATCTAAAACCCTTTCATGACAAAAAAAAAAAAACTAAAAGAAGTAGAAATTTAAGGGAACTTAATCAATGTGATAAAGGGAAACTTTGAAACACATAGTGCTAACATCAGAATCAACAGTGAATAAATAAATGCTTTACTCTTACAATCAGGAGAAAACAAATAACAAAACAACATCTGAGTTACCACTTATGTTCCACATTGCACTGGAGGTTTTAGCCAAGGCGGTTAGGCAAAAAAAAAAAGAATAATAATAAAATAGAAATAAGAAGTAAAACTATATTTACAAGTGATAAGTAGGAAATCTTAGAATATCCTCAAAACAACTACCAGAACTGATAAGTGTACAAGATTTCAGTATACAAGATCAGTATAAGAATAACCACAAAATTAGAGAAAATCTTTGTAAATAATATTTGTATCCAGATTATATAAACTGCCCTAAAGCTCAACATAAATGCAAATAACCCAACTACAAGTGGGCAAAGTATTTGAATAGACATTTCTCCAAAAAAGATATATGAAAGGCCAATAAGCACATAAAAAGTTAATTAACATTATCAATCGTTTAAGTGATGAAAATCAAAATTATAGTGAGATACCATTGCTCACCCACTAAGATGACTATAATAAAAAAAAGAAAGCAAACACTATGAGGTGTTAATAAGGATATGGAGAAATTCCGGCCCCTGTTCATGGCTGGTAGGAATGTTAAATAAAGCAGTTGCTTTGGAAAACAATTTGGTAGTTCTTCAAATTTTTAAACATGGAATTACCATATGACTCAGCAATTCTATTTGCAGGTATATTCCTAAGAGAAATAAAAGCATGTGAAACATATCACAGTATTTTATATAACAGAAAATATAACACAAAAAATGTATACATGAATGTTCATAGCAACATTATTAATAATGTCTAAAATATGAAAACAACTAAATATACATCAACTCATGAATGAGTAAACACATATGGCATAACTATGCAATAGACTATTACTCGGCAATAAAAAGAAATGAAGTATTGATACTTGCTAAAACACAGACAAATCTTCAAATCGTTTTGCCTCAGAGATTGACTCTGGATTACTAAGCAGTCATTAGAATTTTGGGAGGATAAAATGGGAAGCTGTAGAGCTAAAACATGTGTCAAGCCTAAGGAGAGACATGAAAAAGGAGTAGACAATACTCTGAATATAAGCTAAAAAAGAAATGATCTCAGATTGTTAATTGATAGACAATTCCAACATTTTCAAATATTTTAATATTCTGGTCAATATTTTAAAACTTCCATTTGAAAAATGGAGTTTCTAAATGACTATGAGATCAAACATTCACCCCTTAATTAGAAGACGAAATGGGCACCTTGAATGGAAAAGAGTGTTTAATGGGAGAGAAGCCAACACCTAAATACCTCCCCCAAAGTAGAATGGTCAATTGAAATGACTATAGTTGTTAGGGAAACCATCGTAAATCAATTCCAGTAATCACTAAAAATTGTATCCTATGATACAGCAAAGTTCTCGGCAAATAATGGGTAGAGGCATGAGGCCTACAATACCTTTCGTCTCTTCTTTTAACCTTCAACCAAGAAGCATGGACCTCCCCATCTGCACTTGAAAGATGCTCTGTTTTCAATGGGCCTATGTCTGAGAAAGCTCTCCTTCTGTCTAATTTTTAATATTACTACTACTTAGAACATCATTTAAAATTCATGTGTACCTCTGAAAATTTGATAAAAACCAATTAATCATTTTCATGGAGAAGAGTGTTACACACATCCATATTTACATTACACTTGTAGGGATGTATGAAACTTTTAAGAGACACGCATTTAGTAAAAATAACAAATACCATTTTAATGTTCTTAAAATTTGTCCATGTATTATAAATTTTATCTTTATGACAAATCTAAATAAAGTGCTATTATCCAATGTATGGATTAAAAAACAAAGGTCTAAAAGGTTATAGGTTCTAAATTAAGTAACTAGACCCGTGTTTCACAAACAGTAAATCTGGCAATGGATTCAAGCGATCTGTAGGAGAGTCCACATTTGTAAATAATATGATACACTCTTTAACTTTGCCAAGTATTGTGGTGAATGTCCAGATGATCAAAATTTGGTCTCTAACATCTAGGGATGTCTTTATTATCTAGTGGGAAAGATAGAATGTACAAAAAGAACTGCAGTGAAAAAAAGAAGGTGAAACATGGCAAACTTAAGTTAAGAAATGTTAAGGATGAACAAAGGGGTGACTCATCATTTGCCAATTATGACAATTTGAATGTTTTTAAGTTATTCAGGGCCCACTGCTGACTTGGGGATATCTACATGAAGGTTGTGAAAACTGACCTAAACCCTCAAGGAATGATTTTTCACAGGAATACAACGAGAAAGAGGAAAGCATCCCAAGATAAACACAGTGTAGTAGAGAGCCAAGATGGAGTGGTGGACCAGAACTTGCATTATTGCTCTGCCTGCAGGAAGATGTTAGTCTCTGCCCTACATCAGCTGGCAAAGGGTGCAAGGACTCAGCTTTCTTATCCTTGAAGTGAGGAAGATGTGTGCTTGATGACTTCATGTACCTGAATTGTGAGGCTTGATTGACTAATTTTAAGAAACAATTTAATAAAAGCAAGATACATTTGTAATACTTTACTAAACACTGAGAAGAATAGAAGGACGAAGGATAGATGTTAACTGTTTTAGGAATTTACAGTAAGTTGGAGAGAGAGAGTTACAACTTGAAAAGAAATGAAAGTATGATGATGGATATGAAAAGAGATTGATTGATAGATAGACTAAATATGCAATGAGTTGTTCATATATTGCTCCTGTGAACAAGAAGTAAATCTGTCTCTAATTCATCAATACCATAACCTGTATAGTTGTTGCTATGATCACTTTCTAAGAAGGAGGCATTTAAGAAAAAAACAAAGGAGTGTGCTCTAGGCAACAGAGAAAAATGTAAAGCATTTTATGATTAAGTTATTTAATATTTTCTACCTAGTTTTAGAATTCTAATGGGGCCATGAAACGTATATTTAAAAGGTGTGTGAGGGACGCTATTCATTAAAAACCAGGAAAGGGTAGTTGAAACTTTATTAAAAATTGACTAATAGGCACTCTAGATAATTGAAATGACAGCTTGTTTTGACAGCTGCAAGCAAAAATGTACTTGCTCAAAACAGTGAGTGTAAATCTTTTTAATTTCCAGAAAGAAAAATGATGTACAGGTTTAACTTAATTCAGTCAGCTCATAAAGTGTAATAATAAAAGGTAACTCTATCTCACTAGTGAAATTCAGGTAATTGGAGGTCCTGCCAATCACTGCACATTGGGGCAAGATGGGAAGACCTTTGAAGGCTCTCATGTGGAAGAGGTAATTTCCTCCAAGATCCTTGAGGAAACGGAAGTCAACACAGGAGCAACCAAATATCCCCAGCATAACTTTGATAAAAACCACTTAGTGTCAAATTTGGAGACCATGAAAGAGTTTCAGGAGTATTTTGTCACCCGAATCTCTTAACAAGTAGAATTAAGTGGAAACACATCCATTATCCAATGCCATGGCCCCTACAGGTATTTTATAATCATTCTATAAATGTTAAAGAGTGAGCTTAAGCGAAAAATAACAGATGAGTTTCCTAATCAACAAAACAAGTGAATTTCAGGTCAAGCATAACCCATGCAACATTAAAGTGTACCAGTTTTCCATTATTAGTACATGGATGCTTGATTTTATTACATTTACACCTATAAAGGAAATAAAAAGGGCAACGAAAGCAGTGGATGAACCAAACCGTGGCTTTTCAAGCTCACTCTATATCACATCAGGAAAGGAAAAGCGAAAACTGGGTGTTAGTATGCGCTCCTGATTTATTTTGTTTTATTTATTTTATTACTGTGTTCCAGATCTAAGTAATCATTTTGCTTGAGAACCAAGCAGCTCAAAATTTAAATTGTACTTTTATCAGTTTTGATTATCGTTTTGCTAAGAGCACACAATTGAACACACCAAAAACTAAAATGAGTTCACAAATAGACATACTTACATATTTATAGATTTACCTATACTCTGTATGGAAGAGTTTGGTATAAACTACTTTTGTTTAAAATGTTATGAAGTATAGAATTGCCAAGAACAATTTAAGGTCCATAATGTTTCTTCCAAATTGAATCAAAGACCGAGGAGAATGCTACAACATTGTGTAGAAATCCAATGCTTAATTTTTCAATGAAACAATGTTAAAAGTTGAAGCCCCACCATGGTTTATAGCCATTAGGATCACCATCACTCTACAAGCCTGGAGCTGTGATTTGCCTTCATTCCCAGCTCATTCACACCAAAAGATTAACTTTCAATCCACACAGTGAGACAGAAGGCTGAGGAAATACAGGTTTTAGATCATCTGAGTAAATGGTCTTTTCTGTTCACAGGTAAATCTATTCTTACTTAAGCCATATAACCTTTTGACCTTAAAAGTGAAAATGTTTCATTAGTTAAATTTCTCAGGTATGTTTTAATTACTAGGTATTCATTTCTTTGTTCATAGTTAAAGATTTATATTGCATATGTTTAATATCTTATGTGTAAACAAGAGCCATAAATTATTGATTGGTTAATATAGTCCATGAATGAATATATTGTTCTTAAAATAGACTAATTTTATTTTTAACAGAAAAAGAACCATTCCAAATCCTTAATGTCTGTGAGGTGTTATATAGGTAAAATTGCTTTTAAAAATTAATAACAGCAAATGGGAATGTATATTGTTAGATTGTCCCTGGTGAAAGTGCATTTTACTCAAAACTTTTATTAACATAAAGAATTATGTGAATACATTAAATGATAGTAAAATGTACAGCCACACATGTGGACACTAAAATACACATTTAACTAGTAATCGATTTAATAATGTACAGTAATTTAAAAATATTTGACGTAGTATTTGTTTTAAAATACAAATCGTAAACATTCAGGAAACTGAGGGCAAAGATTAGATGTAGATAGGTCTATCTATAATACAGAAAATGAACTAAGAAATTTAATTGAAGGCAAACCGACCTGGAAATCCAGGATGAAAATGTAATTGTTGTTTCAAATTCAGGATGGCAGTGAAGATTAGCTACAGAGACAAACGAACCCGTGGAAAGGGGGAGCAGAGGCATCACCTACTGTATACCTAGTCTAATATGTGAAAAGAAGGAAGGAGGTGAATTTGCACTGATGGATAAAGTCCACTCTGGTCTAAAAATGAAATCCAGGAAAAGAGTGTAGCAAAGGCGAAAGACATGTTTTAGCCTAATCTCTGGAAATACTCCCACTTCAGGGCAGGGGAGCTCAGGCTCTGAACCCCCAGTTCAGAGAGAGTGAAAGCGACCTTCACGATGAGTAGGAACAGTGTTGCACACACGGTTATCGTTGTTCTTGAGAGAAACAGTCAGCTCTTCTTTCTTTTTTCCTCTTTCTCACTTTTAAAAAGCATTACTAAGAGAAAGGCACCAGTAGCCTGGAAGCTAAATCTAGAGAATAACTGTCTAAAGACAATGACCTTGAACTAGGGAAGTTTAAAGCACAGGTGTCTTCAAGAGAAGCTCTTACAGGGTGACCAAACTTTTGGTGTCTCTGCACCACACATTAAACACACAGGGACAGGTAATCACAAAAAAACTCATAGTGTTTTAAATGAATGTGTGATTTTGTGTTGGGCCGCATTCGTAGCCATCCTGGGCCACAGGCAGCCTGCGGGCCACAGGTTGGACACCCCTGCCAGGGTCTCAGGTAATGTGAGAACTCTATAACAGACCAAAACAAATAGTTCTTAAAGTAGTCTTTGCGAGGAGAAAACACACTAAATTTTTCATGGGCTGTTGTTCAGAACAGCTTTATTTCCTATAGCTAAAGTCTGGTAACTGGCCAACTGTGAATCAACAAGCGAATGGATAGACAGAATAGCACATCCATACAACAGAACGCCACTCGGTAATATGACCTATTGCTATACACTACAACGTGGATGAATCTCAAAATTATCATCCAGAGTAAAAGACACATAAGACTATTTACAGTACAATCCAATGTATGTGAAATCTAAACTAACCTCATAGGCACGAAAGGCAGATCTGTGGTTGCTAGGAAAGGAGTGAGGGGCTTCCTGCAGCAAGACACGGTGGAGGTCAGGCATCTGTAGTGCAGCTGGTGGTTTCGTGGCTTACACAATTGTCAAAAACCATGAAAATATTGGGGGAACCCTCTGCAAAGTATATGATTGTTTAATCACTGTGCTATACACCTGAAACCAATACAAAATAGTATTGAAAATTAAAAAAATATATTATTAAACTGCCCAATGTCTGTAGACTGAGAAAGGTGGGCGCAAGCAGCTCTCATGGGCCTCCACCGGCCCTCCTTGATTCCTCTCTCTTCTAGAACACCTTGTTTAAATCAGTCACACGCTGGGCTACCACCCATGGCTGTTATTTTCCTATTGATGGGCTTGATACTAAAATAAAGTCCTTCATCATGTTTTTTTCCTTTTTAAGCTAACAATTGTTAAGTGTTTACTATGCATGAGATATTGGTCTAAATGTTTTATGTCTAACTTACAACAACCCTATGTTGACAATTCTATTATTTATATTTAGCAGATAAGAGATACAAAGAGATCAAGTAAATTATGCCAACTTGAACTTAGCAGCGGCAGAGCCGGATTTGAGCCAGAAAGACTTGGTTCCAAAGCCAATGCATTTGGCTCCTGTTCTGTGCTGTTTCTTGTTTGTGCTGCTGGAGGAGAGCAGTTCCAGGCCTGCCTCTCTGCCTTCTACTTTCTTTGACTTCATTTTCTAAAAATTAATTATGCACAGAACTGTCGCTTATCAGGCTCTCCTGTCACATTTAACACCCTTTCACAGGGAAGAAAACTTAAGAAAATATAGTACTTTGCAGAACCCCCTTTTCCAGCTAACTCAGTCCATTTTTTTTAGATATGAGTGACCCAGAAAGTATTATGAACTATTTAGTAAAAAACAACAGAAAAGAAAGCAATGAAGAGAAATATGTTTAATGAGTGACCCTCCTCCCCCAGAAAGTGTTTATTTAATATAAGGAAAAAATCATAATGACAGTAAACTGTTATTTACACAATCAAAAGTCTATTTTATCCATAGATTAAATAGATGCACCTATGGGAAATATGCAAAAAATAGAATAAACATGAAAGCATTGATGGAAATGTAAAATGTGACTGCTAAAACTTTATGTCAGCAGGAAGCTGAAAAATAAAATGGTAACTTCAGAAGGCCAATAAGTAATCTGAAAGATCAAAATGTGAAGATTTCTTAACATAAGGGAGAAAAGAAATTTATAATATTATTTTAAACATTAATAAGTGAGAAGAAATTATGAATCAGGGAGAAACAATTTTAGATGTCCAATATCCACTGATTATTAATTTCAAGAAAGATAATTGACCCCACACCAACCAAAAAAGAAAAAAAGATTTCATTACTACTCAAAGAGATACCTACCCATTATTATTTAAAGGCTCAATACTTAATAAGTGACATAAATGAATAAAAAGCACACACCTACTCACAAGCTGTTAAAATTAAAAAAAAAACTCAAGAATGAAGTAAAAGCCTACCAAAGGATAAAAACAAAATAAATGAGCAAATATGCATACACAAACAGATCATCTAAAAATAAAGAAAAAACATTGGCTTTAAATTAGCATTAAGAATGCCAGATATGAAAACATATTGGAGTGAGACATTCAAAGGAGAAAGAAAATTATATTGAAAGCAGATTTTGAGACTAAACTATTCATTAATAAAAAATGAGCACAAAATAAACACAACTTAATATATACAGAGATAAAGTCTTGACCTATATACATAGATATACAACTTAAGAAAACATACTCATATATAACCACAGCATATTGAACAAATATCCTAAGAAAAAAGAGATATGAAATATATAAAAAATTGATGTTAACTCATTCCAATGAAAAGACATCCAAAGAGAACAGCTGTGCATCGTCCCAGAGAACAGTCCTGTGTAAACTAGAACAAGTAGCTAAAAGCTTCATGAATAATAAATATCTTTAATAAGAAAGTGGAATACCTGCAACACATACTTTATTAAGAAGTGAGCTCTTCTTGAATTTTTCCTATTAACAACTAAAAGGCAAAATTGCAAATTTAAGCAAAGGAAAACAAAACAAAAAAAAAATTATGATCTCAATAGAAAAAAAAAAACTAGTATGTGGTATGATTCTGAGAAATTGAAAGGAAAATGCCTCCACCATTGGTGCTATGAACACTCTCCTTTGAAAAGCAAAGTTTATGGATACATTTTATAGATCATTTTTTAAGGACCCTATTATACTACATGTTATTCAATGAAAATATTTGCATACTTATAAGTGTTTGATAGCTTTCCAAGTCAATCAATTAAAGGCAAAGTATATTGAAGATTTAATTGTAGAAAACAAAACAAAACACAAAAAGTAGATATGACAACCCTGAACACACAAATATGATGACATGGATAAGCATTTTCATTAGGAAAATGAAACGAAGTGAGGAGAAGGAAAATATGTCTGTATCAATTTCTTTGTTTTAAGTATGGGCTTTGAAGTTAATTGTAAATCTCTAGAAATAACGGATTGAAGACACAGAAGCTTAAAACAAATGATTTAAAGTTATAAATTTACCACTAAATAATTTAAAACAGGGAATCAGAGATGTTCTTTAATATTGTAAAATCTAAGAAACATGACATAAGCATTAAATGGAGAAGTTATTATAATCATAAAAGAATTAAATGAGAAACTATAAAGGAACAGTGCTAGGTGGACTTTGATGTGGGTGTGTCTACTCATTTTATACTCTGTTTTACCGCTTGAAATTATAACTCCATAGACGTACCCACACATGCATGTTTGTATTATATATTTATATATATATATATAATTATATATATACTTATTTGGGTAATGAAATTCAGAATGCTAGTCAGTATAATTGCAAGAGAAAGAACTCTGCCATAAGCAAAACAGAGAATGCATTGGCACAAATAAATGAGAAGTCTTGAGATAAATAAGCTGCACCTCATTTCTCACATAATCTCACCAGTTCCTGACTCAGTTTACCTTGGGATCAATTTAATTCTCAGATAGTATGTGTCTATACAGTGACAAAATGGCCACTAAAACGCCCAACATGTATTCAGTCAAGTCACTCCAAATTCCAGAAATCCATGATAATACAGCAGTTCCATTAGTAATTCCAACACTAACTGTCCTAGACTAGCTTAATGGAAAGCATAGCTAATGTACTAATTATTTACTAGTACTTGATACTGTTCTAAATCTCAGGAAAGAAATAACTATAGAGGTTTTTTTTGTTTTTCTCCTTCTGTAAGTGATTGTTGATGATGGGATTTGAACTAAGGCAATTCAAGATGAAATCTGGTGATTTAAATCAATATCCCACTTACTCATTTCTGAACTGATTACTGTAATCTGTTGACCAGGCCTGGCCTGGGTCACCTGTCTGCCTGATAAATGGAGTGAGGTAGGTACCACTGAACCATAGGGACTGAGATTGGGGCAGATAGTTCCTTTAAAATTGCTAAGAGGATTAAAAAATACTTCAAACCAGAGCAAAGAAAGAGAAGAGAAAACAATAAAAATGTGAAGTAAAAACAAAAAGAGAGAGAGATCAATGAGAGAATGAGAGACAGAGAGAAGATTCTGGACATCCTGAATAAGTCAAGGTAAAGTCTGCTTCCTTTATAAAAAATTAAATTGTTTCTAGTTACACTGAAAATTTAACCTTTAATTCTGCCAGTGAAAAAGGGAACCCTAAATATTCTCTAATCTATTAATTTTATTCTTTCTCTTTGTTGATGCTGTTTGTGCAATCCATCATACTTTATCACTTCTATTGTTTCAGTACTTCCTTTACACGTCTCTCTGCATCCACTCTTGATCCTTCTAAACCTTTCTCCAAATCTGAAGTGATTCCCAGATGGAAATATGAGCATCTTATCTCCTGCTTCAGACCCATTGCATTAAATATAAAGAGCACTGTCATTAAAATGTCTGCATTATTTGATTGCTGCTCTTCTCGCTTTCCCCCTCTCTTTTTTTATGTTCAGAAAAAGCAAATTATCTTAGAATGTTCTACTATTGGTTTGAATATTTATGAGAGTCTAACACTAATGACACTGTCTATTTACCATAGTGTTAGCTGACACTGAACACAGAAAAAGTTTCCCAAGAAAATGTTACCATTTTATTCCTTCCCTTTTGAGAGACAGGCACCATATATACCTTCCAGGCTCAAGGGTTTTGTACTCCAAATAGGAATACTTGTTTCTGAGCCCACGTTTAGTTAGAACAATTTAGTCACTCTCCCTTTTGATCATTTTCTCCAAGAAGTCATAATGGTGTCTGCAGACCCTCAGATCGTCTCTAGTTTCTTGTTCATCTCTCTGTGCACCGAGGTCTACTAGACAAACTCCGCACATGAAACAGAGCTAGCAAGATTCCATCAGCTTGACCAAGGGTTCAGTCTGACCCAGAAAGTCATTCAATATTGAACTTCCTCCATTTGAGATATGAAATAAAACGTGAAAACTTCAGGAAAAAAGTTTTAGTTTTATTATAATTCCAACCTAATGACTGGACATAGAAAATAAAATTATAATGTTGGTAGCATGAAGGAAAGTACAAGCATAATAGAACATCCATAAGTAAGATGAATTAAAGTGGGTGGCAACTTGACTACACATCTGGTGAAGGTGGAATTTTGAAAGAAATGGAGTTTACCCAGCACTGGATCATTACGTATCTCAGGGCATAGTATCTCAAAAGCAATTTTTGAATAACTCAAATATGTAGCCAAAACTGAAATAAGCATTTTTCTCTTTTGAAAGGCACAGCTGTGGTATTTAAAGATGAGTTATAGAACTTGTGTTCCAAAGTATATGAGAATTACAGCCAACAGAGCTTCAAAACATAAATGGATATAAATAAGAAAAAAGAATCAAGCATGTATGCTGCATTTCCTATATGAACTATAGAACTGAGTAACCAAAGAGTTGATGAAAGAAAGTGTCTCTTCATAGAAAATATTTCAACAACCACATGAAGAAAGACAGACAGAATTGCAATATTAACATTTTGCAAAATCTAACAAAGAAAAGGATCCAGGGATTGAACACTGAAAGCTTCTAATTTTATCAAAAGAAGCAATTGACTATTAACTACATGATCCTCTGTGATTCTTCATGACGAACACAACACTGGCTATGAAATAAATTTGCCTGAAAAAAACACTCAACAAAAAAAAGCTAGGTTGAGTTTGTTTACACATTTATGTTCAAATACAAATTTTCAGGGAAAGCAGAGAAGCATTTAACTACAAAGGAACATAATGAGCAAGCTCCAGCCCGTGCAAAACAGAAGAAAAACCCAAGTCCTTTGTCAAAAAATATCTTAGAAAAGAAAAGTCATAGAAGTGGATCTTACAGACAAAAAATTTTAGTTGAAAAATGACAGGCAAAATTAAACTTTAGTGTCTATGGAAGCACAATTGGAGAACTAAGGAGGTAGTTTCATAAAATCAGGAGAAGTAATTCATAATGGAGGGAAAAGAGACTGGGATTGGGGAACCGCACACGGAACTCCGGAAATGGCCAGTAAGGTTTTATTGCCGACAGGAGTGGTATTTACAATATTTGCCTTTTGGAAATTTAGTAAACTACACATTTGTGTTATGAAGTTTTCTGAATTTCTTACTTCACAATCAGAAGTACTTTAAAAATAGAAACTAAGACCAAAGTTAGGCAGAGGAAATAAATTAATTTAATATATTCTGGAATTTGTGGAAATTAGGATCAAATCAGAGTGAGCTAACCTCTCTAATTAGCAAAATACTGACATCCTGAGGGAACTATTCCTAATCTATTTTGTCCTAAGAGTCTAGGTTGGTGCTCAGAAGATATAGGATAGCCTTAATAATTGTTACCATGCCAAACTTATTTGTGCTTTCTATTTCCTTTACCTTTTAAATTAAATTGAATATCATTAGTTGAATTTTATAATTTGGAGAACTCACTGGAATAGTTGACAAAAGGGATTAGAATGGGCTACATATACAGATTGGTTGGCTATCAAGATTTTTAATATATTTAGTCTATCTGAGATAAATGTTATAAGGACTACATCCAGAATTAATGAAGTAAACTAAGTTCTTTAAGGGAAAGCACTATAAAATGCATCATTAGCCATAACAATAAAACAATTATATATTCTTTATTAAAAATTATTTTATTGTTGTTCAAGTACAGTTGTCTGTATTCCCCCCAACCCCAGACATCCCCACCTCTCTCCCCTGCTTCCACTCCCCCTTGATTTTGTCCATGTGTCCTTTATAGTTGTTCCTGAAAACTCTCCCCACCCCATTACCCTCTCATTATATATTCTTGTGCCCAAATAAAACCATTGTCAAGTGACCAAGACTAGTGAATGTGTTTACTTTGGAAGAATGAAATAAATAGAAACCTAAGGAAAACAGTAGAAAGAATAAATGAGAGAAAATTTACCACCTTAAATACAATAGGAGTGAAGGAAAGCATGAAAAAGATGCTTAAATATTACTATGTTAAATATTACTAATATTTACCTAAATGGTTTCCACCTATCATCTGCATCACCTAAGATACAACTGATTACAAACATAGCTCAAATTACTTGACTTAGTGATATGTATACATAACAATTTAAACTGAATATTTTATACCAAAATTAAAAATAAAACCTGACTACCTTGTAAGCAGTTCTGATGAATAAAAACTTCCTTTGAGGAGAAAATGTTACATATTAAAAATTTTTTCAATAGAACCTAATAAATTCTTATTTTTCCTTTAGCTTTCCTCCAGAAAACTGTCAAAACTGGTAAACCCTTTTCCAGAGCATGTGTTCATGTTATAGACTTTCCTATAGGCCAGCCTTTGGTCTCCATGAGAATCACGTGATCTAGGCCTTAAGGACCAAAAGTACAGAGCCACCTATACAACCACCAGTCATACAGGTGACATCACTGGCACCGAAAAATAACAGAGAGCCAACACAGGTGACTGTGCTGTTCACTCAGACTTTATTAATTCAACTTCACTCAGCTTTTATTAATAAAGTTATAATTCAAATCCATACTAACCTAGTAACAATACCAATCACTCAGAAACAGTCAGTAATAACATATCATGAGAGAATTGGGGGATAACAAACCCAAGTCCCAGAGTCTCAGTCCACAGGTCCTGGAGACAGCACGGTGGGCAAGGGAGCCATCAGCATCTTGCAAGAAGGAATCTCCAGAGCCAGGCTGGCAGCAGGGCAGACGAAGTCCTCATTCCAGCAGGGCAGAGCCTCTGGCAGCCAGTGCCAAGGGAGATCAGCATGGCGTGGAGCAGCACTCTGGCCTGTGTGAAGCTCAGCTGTCTCAGCAGTGGTCTGGAGCCTGCCTTAGTTATCGCCTTGAGGGCGGTGCACTCCATCCTTCTGGGTCTCTTGATTAGTGTCCTGGCAGCACTGATGGCAAGTGGGGAGCTCCCCCGGAAGCCTATGTATGGGTGGCCCTGCTCTGTAGACAAGGCTGTTCTGATCACATGTGCAGATGTCTTAGGCATGTTTCCTTGCCAGTAGTGTCAAGTATGACTTAGGTAGTTTCGCTCTTGAACTAAAGTGTCATGGCTGACTGGCAGCCATATTGGTTGATTTGAGTGACTCCACTTTTGTTTATAACTTTATGCTATAAGACTGCAACAATGCTATTTTATTGGCCCTGCTCTCCACAGCCCTTTGAGATGTGTATGTAGCTATCTATCCATGGACAAAAGATTCTGTAGACACTTTGTTAAACATAAACCCAGTGCTTCTTAAACCAGATTAATGTATTTGATGAAAGGAGATTCTTAGAATAAGAGCAAGGGAAGAGAGAAAGAAGTCAGTTTATCACACTTCTGAATTGCAAGCCCAGAGAGCTGCATCTGTGAAAAGATGGGAACTCACATGACCCATCAAATGGCCTCAGCATCAATAGATCTTCGAGGCCAATTTCTGCTGGGCCCAATAAGTGGGCTCCAGTTTCGAATCAGAGGGCCTCCCTGACCTTCAGCAGATGACCTAGTTTTTCCTTTTTAATCTGGTTCTGGGAAGGTCTGCCTTAGGCAACATTTCAAAGAAAGCATTTCTGGCTCCTCTGGCGGGCATCTCCCTGCCCTTTCCTGCTCTCCTCCATCTACGGAAACCCCCTGTTCCTTTGCTCCTGTAGTCACGAAACTCATGCTGACATGTTTTAGAATAAAAAAAAAAAACTTCAGAAGAGAGGAAAACACACTGGGAATCATACCAAATGAATCCTCACGTATCTTGAAGAAAAGGTCCTTAAAACCATAGCATTAAAGATCAGATTATAATTAAAGTGCCTTAAGGGAGAGGAAATTTAAAGAGAAAACTTAATCAAAATACTAGTCATGAATAGTTTTGTAGGTTGTCTTGAGGATTTTATTTAAAAGTAATATGTAATTAATTATTAATTACTCATATTAATAAAGTAAAATTATTAATATCGCTAACATTGATATTGAAGTAGATAACTATTGTATCTAGAAATGTTTTGTGGGCCATCAGAGTTGTAGAGTCCCTATTGATTACAGCTATTCATTAACTGGATTTGTAGCTGGCAAAATGTAAAGGAGTTTAATAGCTGTGGATGTTTTGGGATAAGTGAGCCTTTCATTTGCACTCTTCTCCATTCCCCACCCTTTATGTGCTGCTTGGTATGTTAGTAAAATGTTTTTTTCAAGCTCCTTTGCTAGCTGATTTTTTACGAGGTTTATAATGGGAGTACTGGGAGAAGACCGGAGTCGGGAGGAAGTACTTTCTCTTTCTTGTTCAGTCTACAGGAACCACATCTTCTCCCTGGCCCACGTCTCACTGGACTGCTCAGCTACATGGCTTGGTTTCCAGATTCTGGCTATCCCTCGGCCTCTCATTTTTTTTTTTTTTTACCCATTAGAGTTTTTTTTTTTTTTTTTTTTTTTTCCCCAGCTGCCTACTGCTGCTGGTCTGAGTTGCCTAATTGCTTTAAATTACCAAATTGGACTCTAGTTCTTTCTTCGCTTGCATGTCTAGTTTATCCAAACTTTGCCTGAATTAAATTCTCTCTACTTAGAAAAAACAGTTATGTTCAGTTTCCTCATCTATAAAATAGGAATAGTAACAGTAATATCAATATTATAGGGACATTCTAATATTTAGGGCTTACATCAAATTTATCAGCAATGTGGTAATTGTCTCTACCTTAAAAAAAGAAGCATCGTGTTTTGTCAGTGGGCAGGTAGTCACTTCCAAGGACTCTGACAGCCTTTCTGTGAGAACAGAGTTGATAGAAGAGCAGGTATATGAAATTTCAGATATGCAAATCAGCGTCAGTGGAGGTATGGAGTTAAGGAAAGATGACAGGAGGACCTTACATACTGGGAGAAAAGCAACGTAGGTAGAAGTGGCTGAGACAATACCAGTTGTCAGGCAGCAGGAGATTTCAGAGCAGGGAACTCAGACTGATTTAAAGTTTTTTGCTTGGGCTCAAACCTATACACAGATGTCTAATTTTGGAAAAAGCAAAGAAGGGGGACTAAAACTTATAGCAAAAACTGATCGTGACAACTTAAGTTTTTCCCTTCCCCTGAACGTTAATAGAACTGCAGTCTGCCTTGAATGGGGATTAATTCCAATTTATTTAACTCTCAATGAAAAAGAAATCTCAGCAGATAAACGAACAAAATGATATATGAGAAGACACACGCAAACATTGCAGCACTAAAAAAATCTTATTTATTGTTTTTAATGTTCCTCTTATTTAACATGAAAAAGTGAGTCCAGGCGCTTTCCTTTATGTAAATCTTGTGTTAGATAAATACTTTTTTTTTTAAAGATTTATTTTTATTTATTTTTTAGAGGGAGGAGAAGGGAGGGAGAGAAACAGCAATGTATGGTTGCCTCTCACATGGCCCTCATGGGGACCTGGCCCGCAACCCAGGCATGTGCCCTGACTGGGAATCGAACCGGGACCCTCTGGTTCCCAGCCCGCGCTCAATCCACTGAGCTACACCACCCAGGGCTGATAAATACTTTTATTTTAGTCAGTAATCATCAGGCTTCTGACCTGTGCAGATATTTCAACACATAAAAAATTACAGAACTAAACAATTCCCGTGTACTTGGTTCTTACTTACGTACAATTAATAAAAGCACGTGTGGGGCATTGATGGCTCCATGTTGTGTTCTAAGTGTCAGAGTTTTCTAGCACAACAGTTACCTGTGTTCTTAGCTTGACTAAGAGCCTCTCAAATAAGATAATTCAGATACCATTCTTAAAGAATATCCTGTACTCATTTTCACGCTTTGTATATTGGTTGGGGGTTGCTCTGCAAGCAGTGTGCTTGATTCTATACCCCAGTGCAATCCTGTCCCAGTAACTGCTTCATTAATAGAAGATTGCTAGATACTGGATATCTTTATGTAGCTTTAAAAGTCTCCTAAAAGCCATAAGTTCCTTAGTGATATCAGATTTTACCATCATTGCACCTGTAATAGAAAACACATGTAAAAAATAGTGCTGGTGCTATCTCTATATTGGAAAGGCTTATTTTAATTAATATGCATTATTTTGAACAAATGCACTGGTTATTACAGAGTTTGTTAAAATAAATGTGCATTGCATGGAGATTAGTGTAACTCCATGAAACCGATGCTTTGACTGCAAGGAACACTACTGGAATTTAAATGAGAAAAAAATAAAACGACCTCTTATGAGTTTCTTTCCTTAAATACACACAGATATACAATGCAATATCATATATTTTCCAAGTAACTTTCTCTGATAATATTTCTTTGAGGAAATACAAGAAGCAAAACATAGGTTGTCATTACTGCATTTTCTATATTTCATATATTCATTTTTGAATCATGACTAATGTAAAAGCATGGTGATTTTCCCTGCCTAGTAAAAAAGATATATATCTTTTAAGTATAGTGAAATTTGCCACTTGAATATTTCTTATCAGCAATGCCATACTAGCATGTAAGCCAGGTTAATTTTAAAACTGCTTTATGTTCAGAATCAGCAGATCATGGGTATTATTTATTCTTTTGTTTATCTTGTAGTGAGTGGGATGATAGGTGTATCCTTTTTTGAAGTAATGCTTATTCAGCAAGGTTAACTATCAAATGTATTCTATAATGTGAATGTGGCCTTCAAACATTCATTTAAAAATAATTTCTATGAGAAAAAAACTTCCTTTAACAGATCAACATATATCTATATTTTATTTTGGACGCAGTTAAGCCAGAGGTGTGCTCAGGGCCAGTATACTAGAAGCAACACATTTAATATGCTTCATTAGAATGACATTTCATAATTTATTAGCAATATTCTATCTATCTTTTCTACTGCTATCATCCTCTTCTTATTCTTCATGCCAGGATTTATTTTTCATGCCTTTATGAGGTTATACCACTAGAAATGTGTAAATATTTGCACTTCTCCTGTGATTGTCCAAGTATACAATGCATATCTGTGGAGCAGCAATTAACAAGTTGCATGACCGTTTGTTCGGAAACGCAGGCATATTTGAAAAATAAATCCGAGCAGCATACCGCAGATCTACAATAGAACCTATCTTCTAGAGGAACAGCTCCCTAGACGGCGAGTATCACAGCAAACTATAGAATTGTAATGCAAACCAATTTTCACTATGATTCCATCTCTAAAATCTAGTTAAATATGAATATCCTCATGTATTTGAAACTAATATTTCACGTATATAGTCATCAAAATTTTTTTTGTCAGACAGAAAATTATAATCTTAATTTCGTTTTAGTATAAGAGTTAAAACATTATTCAGTAATTCTACACATTTCATCAGATAATTTATATTCCAAGCTGTGGCTCTTCCTTTTTATTAGAATGACTTATCCTACAGATATTCAACTATTTGTGCATTGTAGTTTATTAAAAAGCTGACATCAAAGTAAAGGATGAAAAACACCTCAATTTCTTAAGACATATTTAAAATTTCATGTTTTTCTGAAGTCCATACCTTACATTGGTTACTTTGTACTGGGTGAATTTCAATTCATGTCTTGAATATAAGATTTATTGAAAGTCAGATTTCTACTAGTCACATACCGGTTTAAGCTACATGTGAAAGCTAAAGGAATCAGTGGTATACCTGAAGTTCTTTTCTTTGTTTCTTTGTTTACTTCTTAAAATTCACTTATTTTATTGGAAAATCAATGTCCCCAAAATTCTCAGAGATAAAGTAAAGCACAAAGTGAAAAAACTGAAATAGCAAGAAGAAAAAGAATTAAGAAGCACAGGAGATAAAAAAAAAAATAGAATGCATTTGGTCGACATTTGAAATGGGAGAATCAATGAGGCAAAGAGATTCAGAAAAGTACTTCTAAAATAAGTAGAAAAAAAGTTTCCACTCTGCCACTAGTGAGATTATGTCAAGGGACTAAGACAAAGCTAATATCATGCCTCAAACGGAAACTAACTTCACATCTATGAAGCTCCCGCACATGTTCAGGCAAATGTCTGGAATATTTTTAAACTAATCTTGACAATTTTGAACAGAGCCTTGCACCATTCACAAGCATATGGAAAGGAGGGTCATTTATTTGCAGACTAGGTGTATGCCACTTGAAATGGACGTGAGGGAGTTAGAGAGAGAGAGAGAAGGCTTTCTTCTTGGACCTGCAGTATTTTTGGAAAACAAAATGAATAAAGCCACTTTGTATTGTTTACTCACTACATCTCTGTAACTGAACTGGATGCAGTTTTCTTGGCATAGATTTTATCTCTCAGAGGAAGCTCATTGGATGGCCATGCGTCTTTATTACACAGACCATTCTTGCCAAATTGAAGAATGGAGTTGGTTATTTTTACAAACAACCTCCTTGAGCATGATTAAGGTTTTGTACGTGCATCACAGGTATGTAGACCAATCTGTATTTCCTCACAGGAAAAAACAGGTGCTCTAAATTAGCCCTGCGACTGAATTGGAATTTATGTTCATTATGAAGTGAAAAATGTAGTAACTAATTCATTAGAACTTATAGAACATTGGTGAATAGGGGAGTAGTTAGATGTAATTTACAAGGTACATAATGCTTCTCGTTTTCAGATATATTCCTGTTTCCATATTCACAGATATAGTCTCTATTTTTATTATTATTATTTTATATCCTTCCCCAAGGACATTTTATTTTTCATTGCTTTTAGAGAGAGAGGAAGAGAGAGAGAGAAGCATCATTGCGAGAGAGAAACTTTGATTGGTTGCCTCTTGTACGTGCAGGGACTGGGAACTGTACACACATGGACCTGGGATAGGACTGGCAACCTATGCAAGTGTCCTGACTGGAATCAAACCGTCAACCTTTTGGTGACAGGACAGGGCTCCAGCCCACTGAGCCACACAGGCCAGGAGCACAGATATAGTTTCAAAAACAATCTCTCCTGGGTTGAATTCTTTGCATGTAACATATTTTTAAATATTAGAATTCTTTATGTTAAGGATTATGAATTTAAAATATGATAATTTCATCTAATAAAGAGCATAGACAATAAAGAACCTCTGTTTCACATGCATCTTAAAATCTATCACTTCCTGAAATTAAAATAGATATATGCCCTTAAAATGTCAAAAGCTTATATTCCTGCCATTATCCTCTAAGCTCTCTCTCTCTCTCTGCTCCCCCTTTCTTGTCATGGTGTGTTTTCCATGTCTAGCACCATAAATGTCATCTCTTAATCATTTTTCTCTCACTTCACAACACACTATCACTCTGGAGATCAAATGTATCCTCATATGTATGAATTGTTCATCCTTAAATATAGTATTTCCTTCACAAGTATAGTCTCCCTATGGTCAAAAGGGAACTGAATCTCTATTACCTCCTTTAACCGTTTTTACATAACAGGGAAGCAGTTTAATTTTATATCATTCTCTCTTCATCATGATATTTTATTCTATCATAATCATTTAGCTTTCAGACTTAGAACGACATGGCTCTTTTGTATTATCGCTATGCCTGTTCATTAATTTAATAGTAAAGATTATGTGGTAAGTTGTAGTATTCTAATTAAGTAGGAAATACTACATATTGTCAACATCTGTCTTCCTTATATCATTTAGAAGCAGTTCTACTAAGACTCTAAATTAACAACTAGTCTTTTACATGTAGTTTATTTCCATAGAATTGTATCTTAGAGATTTATCCATGTTGAACCTATGTCCATATTTCATTCTTTTTATTGCTGAATAGTATTCCACACCACGGACATACTACATTTACATAATTAATTTACCAGTTAATGGACACTTACCACTTTTGTTGTTTCCACTTTTCAGCTGCTGTTAATAATATTGTTGTGAATATTCCTATACACATCTTCTTATGGACCTACATTTTTATTTCTCCCAGGTAGATTTCTAAGAATGGAATCACTTGGTTGAATGCTATGTTTAACTTTTTAAGAAATTGTGGATTGTTTTCCAAAATACTGGACAATTTTATATTTCCACCAGGAATGTATGTTCCAGGTTCTCTGTATTTTCTCCAACACTTGAGAGAAGAAGCTTGGAAGTCTTATTGGCTCAGGATGTTTGGATACAACCTATAACATATCACTGACTGAACAAAGCTGTGCAGATGTGAAGGCAATTCCCAAGAAGCTGGGCATAAAACTAAAATCAAGAGATAAAACCCCCAAACAAACCTAGAGCAGAAACATCAATGTCTACATGCTATAGAGGAGATATTCTTCACAAAGTTCAGAGTGTGTTTTAGAGTCTGTCTCTGTTTTCTTTACTGCTGGCCCCTTGCCCTTGTGCGCAGGCACCTACAGCCCAGGATGGGAGGGTAATTTCGGCTTACTCTGATCTCTGTGGTACTTTAGACTAGAATCATCATGAGAGAGAGTGGGATTTTATCAAGCCACAGTGATTAGCTCACCTTCTGGAACTCCCGGTAAATCACTCACTGGTTTGCAGGCCCACTGTTTGCACTACACAGCACTTGAACCTGGGGCTAGCCGAGCTCTTGGCTCTCCTTGTTTGCTTTCCATTTTAAATGGCAAGTCTACAATGAAGTGAGTGGCCAATAAGTCAGTAGGTTTGAGTCTCTTGGTTTTCATGTTTTCATTTATAAATTCTCCTCAGTTTGTTGTATACTTTTAATTTTCAGAGTGCTGTAATGATTAATTTGATAGTTTTGACCATTTTTATATTGCTCTTTAAAGAAAAAACTTGTCTGTCTCCTCATTTTATCATGACAAAGAGGAATCTTATTTTTTCCCTGAAATACAACTGCACAAATTATCTAGGAAGACTAGATCCAAGTATAATAACATTTAAGTATGGTGGCAAAAATATGTGTTCACCTCTGTATTCTCTTTCCTCACCGGTAACATAAAGGAATTAAAATGATCTAAACGACTATGTACAAAGAGATGGAAGAGGAGATAATAGTGATGAAGTGTTTTGAAGGGGACTTTGGGAGATGGCAGGTATATGAACTCAGAAGGTAACGAAAACTGGCACATCAGACTCCAGTGGAAGATGTGATCAAGCAGCAGCTAACTGCCATCATATGACCCAAAGGAAGCTCAGGAATCTGAGGCGCTGGGGACCTGAAACCCAAATGCCCATCAACAAGAGAGTAGGTGAATGGACTCTGATATGATCTCATAAATGAAATAAGTGGCAAGTAAAATGAAGTAGCTACAATAATAGATAAATATAAATATGTTTTAGTAATATGTAAGCGGGAGATAGCAGGTCCGAGAAGAAATAAATATTTGGCACTTCTATAAAATTAAAATAAACTTAAGTAGTGTACATATGACTCTATGTATCCCATGGGTTAATAAATCATGACCCGAGGACAAAATCCACCTGTTATACATGGTAGTCTCTTGAGCTAATAATGGTTTCTAAAAGCGTAAATGGTTGACAAACATACTTCAATGTCCATAATACAGATTTATTGAAACATGGCCAAGCTCATTAGTTTATATGTTATCTATGGCTGCTTTTGCACTACAACAGCAGAATGAATAGTGGGACAAAAATCATACATCCCACAAAGCAGTGTCAGCCTTTCATAGAGAAAGTTTGTAAATTCTGATACCTATGTACATATACCCACCAATTTATACATGCACATATATGTGCTAATATATGCACATATGCAGATACTAAAATTTTGACTGAAATAATAATAAATATAAACATATTTATAATTACATGTACATGTATTTAAATGATAAATGTAAATGTTTTTCTTTATAAACATATAGACATGTGTATATCCACATGCATTATAAATATATTTGTATTTACGATACCTATAGATAATATAATTATAAACATAAGAATTACTGAAGTAGTTGCCTCAGGTGAGAGGAATCTAGGCTATGGGTTGAAGGAAGACTATATAGTTAGATGTAATTTTTGTTGAAGCTTTGGTTTTTATGGTTGTATGCTTATTAAAAATAGATGATAGAGAGATAGAAGAAGGAAGGCAAGAAGGCAGAAAGAAAAGAAAGAAAGAAAGAAAGAGAGAAAGAAAGAAAGAAAGAAAGAAAGAAAGAAAGAAAGAACAAACCAAAGATAGGAGTGTTTTGTAAATGAAGGAATATGATTAATGCAATTATGTGTACCTGCAATGCAAAAAAAGACTGAAGTTTTGCCCTTTTGAGAAATGGAATAAGAAGTACCAGGTGTCACTAAAAGGAGGGGAGGAGAGGAACCAAACTGAAAGTGGGAGAAACAAAGAAACAATACTCTCTTTCATTCTCCTCTATTTTTACAGTTTTTGTTCTCTAAATACTGAATAATTAATTATTGTCTGGTAAAATTGACTAGCACCCCCCTCAACAACAATGCAAACCATGTAGATACTGACACTAGGTGGGGAGGATAGTGTATTTGTTTTCTTTCCCTGTATAAAAAACTACCACAAATTTGCTGTCTTAAAACAACCGAAGTTTAATAAAATGGTGCAATCACTGTGTAGAAGCGTAAGACGGTTCCCTCCAAACAACTAAGCATAGAATCACTGTAAGACCCTGTGAGTCCACTTCCAGGTATACACCCAAAGTAGTCACAGCAGGAGCTCCTGTAGAATTCGCACATCCGTGTTCAGGCTAACACTATTCACAATAGAGCTTAAATTCTTTTATCTCGTTGTCAGTTTGGAGACTGCTGTCAACATCTGGAAGCCACTCTCAGGGCCTTTCTACGTGGTGCAGACCAGCCCAGCACATCTCTCTGGCCTCTTTCTCCTGCCCCCTAAAATGTCCTGATTCTAAAGGGCTCATAAGATCAGTTAGGTTCACCGAGATAGTCTCCCCATTTTAAGGTAATGAGTTTTAATGACATCTGCAAAATCCCTTTTGTTATGCAATGTACTGCAAGCACAGGAGTAAGACTAGGGAGTAGAGTTCATGAAGGCCGTTTTTTGTAACTCTGCCTGCTGCATGCATAGTACCTCTAATTCCAGTTTTGATGCTCATAGAAAGTGCCATTGAAGCATTGAAAAAACCGAAAAGAAGAAAGGGGAAAACATTTCTTTAACCTACTAAAGTACACAGAACACAGAAGCAGTAAGCAACACAAAAGAAAAAAGTTATCTCATAAAAGTAGAAAGATAAAATTATCTGAGAGAGAGAAAATTCTTAGAATAACAGCTGAAACATTATTAAATGTTCCAATTTTTGCTACTATTAAAATTATTATTTTGTTACATCTATGAAATAAGAACATTATGTCATAAAAAGGAGACATTCGTAGACCAACAATGGATTCATATATATATATATATACATATACATATATACACATACATATATAATGGGTTCATATATATATATATAAATTAAGAATACATGCACACACACAGGGGCACGGGCTGGCACAAATAACACCCTTTTTATTACAAAATATTTTATTATAAAATCATAACCATGTAATTCTATAATGTAACAATATCACACTCAAGCACACTGTATGGCATTTTAGTTGAAATGTTCACATTAAAACTATGTTATTATACCCATATTATTCTCTACCAACCACACTCAAGCAGGTGTTACTTCTGCACACACACATATCTAAGAATAAACACACACGTGTGCAATAGATATTTATATCTAACTTAGAAATAGTTATATATGCATATATACATATATGTGCATATAAAATAAAGTATTTAAAGAAGTCTTGAAATTTAAAAAAAGGTAAGGAAAATAAACTGAAAGTATAAAAGAAACCCGAGATGAGACAAAAACAGAAGGTTAAAGATATAGATCTTCAAAGAACTACCCAGGAAGTACAAACTTTAACAGGAATTCCAGAAATAGAGAATAGAGAAAAATATAGTGGGAAATTATCAAAGGAATAATAAATGGATATTTTCCATTTAAGTGGGGCATTGGTTTTCACATGGAAAGATAAAACCACAATGTAATCAACATAATAGAATTTTTAAAGGCCCAGTAATATACCCTAATATATTAAAATTTAATATTTCAGAAATACAGAGAAGATGACAAAGTTGTCCAGAGAGAAGAAAAAACGGAGCCAGAAAAATATTTGGAAATCAGAACGGAGTTAGATTTAAGTGATATAATACTGAACTCTGAAAGAAAATGGAATTGTGTTTTTATGTTTCTGAAAAACACTTTCTAACTTCAAATCTATATTATGCTAAAATATGAAGGAAGAGTGGCCCCGGCTGGTGTAGCTCAGTGGACTGACTGCTGATCTGCAAACCAAAGGGTTGCTGGTTCAATTCCTAGTTTAGGGAATATTGCCTGGGTTGCAGGCCAGGTCCCCAGAGAGGGGGAACATGAGAGACAACCACACATTGATGTTTCTCTCCCTCTCTTTCTCCTTCCCTTCCCCTCTGTCTAAAAATTAAATGAAATCTTTATAAAAATATATGAAGGAAGAGTGATGACAGGAAAAAAATTGTATGCATGCAAATACATAAAATTTTAATATGTCATGCATCCTTTTTTGTGAGGTTACAAAAGTTTTGTTTTATCACCACGAAGGAAAAATTAAAACAGAGAGAATGACCAGGGATCAAGGGGGATCATCAGCACTGGCGGAAACAGGAGCAATCCCTGTGGAAGGCCTTGTCCCGTGACTGCGGGGCCACCGCGCAGCAGAGGGCTGCCGATGTCGTGGGAGGTGAGCACAGTGGGCGAAGGAGAAACTTTTTTGATGTGATGATACAGAATGGAGTTTTAAAATTTTGTGTAATGTTATTTTATATGAATACAAATTAAATAAACAAATCAATATATCTACTCATCATTCCATTTTTGCCAAAAAGACCACAATTTTTTCACATTTTATGTGCCCTGAGAAATTTCATCTCATCTATATTTACTGACTATATCCTCCTCTGATACTTTGAGTATTGTGCTGGTTGGGATATCACTATTAATTAAAAATAAAGTATCACAGGTGCAGAAGAAACTTCAATTGGCAATTTATGTTACCAGCTTTAAACAAATAAAAACCTCCTAAGTGTCTAAGAAAAAAGTTGAATATTATTTTAATTAGTAAGAAAATGTAATTGAAATTGCTTAAAGTTTTCAGTGCTATTTAGACTAATGTTTCTTTGCTTCTGTGAACGGTGTTGTCTCTGTAAATTCTGCATCTTCTGGATAATCTCAATAATGAATCTTATTTTAGCTTTTATAAATGATTATATATGCACACCTACACATACAGACACAAACCCACCTGCACACCCTTTAATAACGTGTTTTTATTGCAATTCAAGGGCAAGGAGTTGGCACATGGGAAATTTAGTGTGAATGTCCAGTTGACAATCTGGAAATCTCATCAGGTATTCTCCAAGAATGTTATCCACACAGTCAAATCTGCTTTCCACTTGTTTCCAAGTTGCTGGCATTTCTGATCCTCCTCTAATAAACCTAAATCCTTTTTCCATTCATCTGGCTCGGTATTGCTTCTCCACATTTTCTCTCCAGCTGCAAGAAATGTTGCCTTTTCCTTGATGCCAATTATTTTCTCAGCCAACATATATTCTTCCATTGCCTCTTTACAATACTTTGCACTTATGTAATAGTTTCTTAAGTAGGTTCTCAAAGTTCTTCCAAGTATACTACTTCATTAGTCTTCTTGATAATCCTATAATGAATACAGGTATAAGCAACCCAAAATTTGTTAATAGTTTAGATTCTCAAAAGTCATTTGGAGGTTGGTAATTTGGAACCCAGAGGAAAAATATGAAGTTTGGATTTCAGGTCAATCTAAATATGCCCACATGCATATAACTAAAGTGTAGTTCTATATGAATGACACTCCATGGATCATCTAGTATGCGTATGCATCATGATATTTTTGCAGGATTCTGGATCAGAAAGTCCAAATATGAATTCTCAGAAAATATTTTCTTCTGCTTGTTTCTTCCTAACAGTTTGAGAATCCTACATTCAACACTATTCAGTTCTCATCTTTAAACCCCATAACAGGGGGATTTGGAGGACTGGTCCAGCTCCAATCCATACGTGGTGTGGTAGCTCCATCTGGGAGGCTGCTGGCAGAATATGGAAAAGGGATGTGGAAGAAGTGTGTAGCAGTGAGGCACAGAAGCTATGGGGCTAGGTTTCTAGTTTATGAGTCCATTCTTTTCTGTTTAAATTCTGGTTTCCCGGAGTTATATGTACTAAAATATTTTGGCCTATATGCACTAAAATATTTTCCCCATCAGCTATTCAACACTTTTCTTCAAGTTTTCTTACTCTCTTTATACATTGTGAACTAGAAAACAATTACATAGTTTTTCTTTCTCTTTGTATTTTTCTTTGCAAAAAAAAAAAAACAGTTTGGACACAGTGTAAAATTTTCTAGTAAATATTTAAAGCTCTTAGAAGGTAAAAAAATATTATGGAGGAAAATATACGGCTTTATATTGGTGGTGATGGTGGTATGATATGCGCAAAAGCCTGGGGTAGTATTGATCTATTTTTTAGGGGAATACCTTTTCTAAACATTTCTTTAAATATTTTAGAGAAAAACTCAGCCTATTTGGCACATTAGCACAGTAGAGGTACAGATTCTGAAAGAATGAGGAAGGGAAAGATTAGTATACACAGTGAGGGCAGGATGAAGTCATTTATTCATGGATGTGAGCTAAGAAGAGTTGGATAGTGCCAATGAATCACTCCTAAGTGGTTATGAAAGGGGGGGAGAGGCTAATAAGAGAGAGGGAGAAATTTTCATATGTAAATTACTAGGTAAACCTGTATTAGAGAAGGGGCTGAAGGTGAGAGGGAAGCAATAATGGCTGAGGATTGTGACAGGGCGCATAAGGGTACTTAGGAGAGCACACAGTGGTATGAAAAACGGAGTTGCTAGTGATGATGCTCCCAAATTCCTTATATTTCCCTCTGGTTGTTAATTTCCTGATTGTTCTCATTGTTGCAGAAAAAAATAGAATTTATGTTTTATGCTAGAATGATACTCTATCTTACAATCTACATAGCTGATCTTATGTTCGATCAGATTTCAAGTTCTGAAAGTTCTAATTATTTTTGCTTGACTTTATTTCCCTTTATGAAACATTGTTTCATAGGCTGAGAACTTGAGACATTACAAGCAGGCTTGAGTGAAGCAAGAAGGTGAAACATCATGGTGGTGGCAGCATTTACTTACCACCTCTTTCTTTCCCTGATGCTACGTCACTGAGGGAGAAGCAGATCACCTACCTAACATCTTCAATTTTTTTTCCTTCGTATAGCCATTGCTCTTACGAAATGATTCACTCTATTATCTGGATACCAAGTGAGAAACTATCTCTGGGTGTTTGTCAGTGTTTGTAATAACAAGGACCAGAGAAGAGGAGACAGAGAAAGTGGAAGCCCAAGCCTTTAGAGTTTGAGGAGGGATTTTGTACCATTGATCTTTACTCATTGTCCCAGCCCATGGATTAAATGTTTTGAACTGAGTAGGTCTCAGCAGTCACCAACCTTGTTTCCTCATCTACAGGGTGAATGTAGAGCAGTTATGACCACACTGGAACAGTTTAGATTTGGTTCCTAGAAACAAATCCTGAAGGACATACTTTATCTGATGGCTGAGTAATCTTACCTAAAAAAAAAAAAAAGAAAGAAATTTGAAATACAAAAACCTCTACAGAGAAAGTTCCTTTTCTAAATTCCATAGATTTAAGGTGACTAAAACCTTCAGAAGTTGTCAAGGCTTAAGCCATAGTAAGCAGAGGTATCTTTAATAATTATATGCTACTAATCCAGTTGGTACATAAACACCCAATTCTTGGTCAGTAGGTATAAATGAGGCATAAACAAGCACATCTGGAAGGTTTGGGATGTATAGTAAGTTGATTGATTGATGATACGTAAAAGATCACACTTAGCCATTTGAATTAATTTGGAAGAGAAGTCAACTGTAAATAAATTATAAGGTGAATGCTGAAACATAAAAAGTAATTAATAAATTCAATTTCAACAAAGTTTTAACAATAGACTGGAGACTTTGTAGGCAGGTACTTAGGAAAACTGATTCTATATACAGATGGATATTCTAATAAATTAATTTTTTATGTATACACAACTATAGTAGAAATGCCAAGTAAACTATAACAATAAAAAAATGATATTACTCACATCTTTTTTTTTTAAGGAACATGTTCATTTTGTAATAGAGCTTAACATATTTTTAGTCTAATCACATGGCTTAAAGTTAAACAATGAAATTTCTTTCTTCTATGGTGCTTTTGATGCTTTTAAAGAATAAAAAAATTGTGCATGAAATTTTAAAAATTGAAAAAATATACTAAATAAAGAATTATAAATGGAATCCATCTTGTACCCTTTTTAAATATACATTTTTTGGTTACAGATGGTTAGAGTGCATGTTCTGTTCAGTGTTTTAGAAAGTTCTTTAGACAATACTACAACGTATGATGATAATATGAACTATAAACTGATGATGTGTTGGCTGTCATAGAATTGCTGTGAGTCTGGTTTGTCGTGACTGGGTCACTGTCCATATATCCGCATTGAATTTCAATTCACATCTGTTCCACTTAGGAGTTTTTAGAGCATGGGGCTAAAGTGTTGGGAGCACAGAATTTCTGAATATTATAAAAATAGAGAAGCCAAAGATAGGGTATATCACCTAATCCATTTATCTGTCAGTCCAATAATGTATCTTATAACTTGTTTTTGTTTAGATTATGTAACAGTTTGAGGCATCTGTAGGACAGGCGCTATTATTTTTTTCTGAGTGTTCCAGTAGTATCTTTGATGAACTATTAAATGGGGACTCTGTAGTTTGTGATACCTGGAATGAGTTGCTATATACTTGCGATGTTTCGTTGCCAGGTAATCTCCTTCAGGGTACCGGAGAAACTGCCCTCTGGCCCTCTTCACTTCCTAATCTCTGCCAGCATAACATACACATTTTTTAACATAAACATATTATTGTTATTACACAAATTAATGTATTATCTTCACAATAATTATATAGACTAAATAATATTAGTCCAACTTGACAGATGCAGAAAACTCAGTTTGGGAGATTACCTGAGCTGTGTTGATGAGTTACTTAAACCCAGATCTTTTGACTCTACCGAACATTTTATTGTCAAAATCCCATGGAGATTAATATGATATTTTGATTTGAATGTGAAGATGTGCTATTACTATCTGTATTTTGACTTATTCATAGTTATTTCTTTTCTTTCTTACTTTTCTGCCATGATGGAGTGAAAAATTTTAATGCTTTGAAACAAGGAATTAACAGGGCCATCTAAGGTTGAATCAATAAAATTCTTATGCAAAATCAGCGCAGAGCAGAGAAAAGACATTGTTATTATTATTTTCTATTGCTATTTCTATGATGCATGATTTTTACAAAAGAACATTGTCCCTGACTCTACAGTGATTATAAAATATATATTTTATATAATATGTGTGCCATAATTAAATGATAGGTTAAGTCTTAAAGTAACACAGTACTTTTAGATGCATATATTCACTTGTCAGGAATACTAAATGTGATTTCTGGATGGGAGGTTGTATTTGGAATTCTCTGCATCTTCTATTCTTCCACTGTCAAGTGGATCATTACGTTTTCAACACTTAATTATCTTTTCGCCTAAAGTGTATCTTATTTAACTCCATCATTTAAACTGCTAATGTGACTTTTTTTATGTTCATCTCATCTTTATATAAATGAACTGCTATTCTCTAACCTGAGTTTTGCTCGACATATGAAATCTGAAATTTATAAAGGAAAAAGTGGGAACTTGTTTTTTTTTATTTGCAAATGAGAGTGGTTCTCAATAACTTAACTGCTAGACATTGGCATATTCCTCGGACCAGGCATTGGGTCACTCCCGTTTTTCATAGCTTGTCACACAATTAACTAAATCATTAAAATGGAACTAGTCCATTGTGACAGGCTGGAATGACTAAAAGCCTGCCTAAGGCACTGCGCTGCGCAGCTGTTTAAGAAAATTCCATCTCTTCTAAGTTAGTGATGGATAATGTGACAAAAATATTCCGATTAAATTCTAACTTTGGAATACTTAATAAATTAGTAACAGCATTAGAAGTGCCACTTACATTCACCTGTCAAGGAGGAGGACTGCGGTGCTGATCTTTTTGCCCTTTGTCTGCCTTCATGAGAGCTATTTGCAGCTGAGGGGGTCATATCATATGAAGGTATGAGATGACAGCAAGGTAAGAGATGAGGATTTTTGTAACGCCTCTGTACTTACTCATTTCTTTCCTCCAAACTCGGGGTAACTGAAGAACACAATGCTTTCCTTTGACGGATTGAAGCCTAACATCTTTCTTCATCATCACTTTCTATTCTTTTTTTTTTCTTGTTCCATAGAAAAAATATTTACTTTTAATATTTTAGGGCATTTCTCAAGGATGTATTTCTATGTATGAAAGAAATATGTGGTTTGAAGGAATATTTAAGATGGCATTAAATCAAATTATACTTCTGAACAGGTCATTGAATAAAACCTGACATTTTTGCATGTGTACTTCCCAATAGGGTGTTGTTGCACAGGAAGTATGAAATGATGAAATGACACATTTATGTTTTTATATGAATTAAAAGTGTTTGTAATCATTGTTATGCCTACTTTTTGTCACAGAATTATCCATGTATTACTGTAGGTATTGTATTTGTGTTAACAACCATACCCATGTATAGAGTGATAGCTACATTGGGGAAAGACACCACGCTAGGTTAGAACATCAAGGTTTTAATCTTGGTTCCAACACGAACTACATGTATGACCACATGTCCCTTAAATTCTCTGGATCTAAATGATAGCACTAGTAAAATAAGGGAATGAGGCTGATTTTTAAAGTCTCTCCCAGGTTTAACCACTCTCAAATGTCTACCCTAATGCTGGATAATCAAAATATTGAATTACTAATGCACAGGCAAATATCTAGGTCTGTAATATATATTTCATTGTTTATATGTCTGAAAATTGAAAATTTTCATGGTTACGTCAAGCTACTTTATAAAGTAATGTGACCAGCAAATTTTTCGATCTGTTTTCAGAGCAATATTTTTTTCGACCTAACGAGGAGGGGAATGCTTTTGTACAATGTGCAGAAGAATTGTGTTCCTCATTTGAACCTCTGACTTTGCCCTAGAGTGATTTCCCTATCCTTCTCGACACTGGTCGGGAGTGTTCCCGTCTTAGCGTGGACAACCGTAATTTATGCTAATATGGGCCCAGCATTGACTTAACATCCGGACATTGGTTTCTGTTTTTCTTTTTTAGTTTGCTTTCTTAATATCCTTTTCCTATCTCAAAATGACTGCCATATTCCTGACCGTCACGGTAATTTGACAACTACTTCCCTGACTTTAACAGATTCCTTTACAGCGGATTAGGATAGTGACTAAAGCTTTCCTTAAATAATTCCAATTCTGCATAATAAAAGTGATATTACTAATCATAGTAATGGTCATAGAACAAGTTTACCACAGGTGAGATTTGGTATCTATTTTCTGACCCATCACACCACTTGCAAGGACATTTTATTCAACTGACTCGCCAACTAATAGAGGCTTCTAGGAACACTGTATATCTAACCTAAGTGATTAGGCTGAGAATAGGAAGCTCAGTTATTTGTGAAGAGCATTGTGATATTACTCCAAGGAGGACGCATCTCCTGAAAAACTGCACAATTTCCTAGGAGAAAATCGTTCTCTGCCATGAAGTTCATTCTATCACAGTGTAGTTAACATACAAGTTTCTTTATTTTATTTTTTACTGTGTTGTTTCTTTGTGCTGTAATATAGTATACATTGCATTGTATTAATCTTTATATTCTAGTCCCAACACAGGATTAGTCACATAATGATTATTATGGCTGTTGAATGGATGACTCCATAATGTAGTTGGAAAGGCAGTCCAAACCAATTAATAGGCACCTCCATGGAGCATCTAAAAATAGTGCAGGATATGAATAGACATTTGTCTTATCTTAAAGCCAGTTCAACCATCCTTTTAAAACAAAGCCTCAGACAATTGCTAAAAAGTATGCAGAGGAATTCTTGTAACTTGTGTTGAGACATAAATCCCCTATCATAATGAAATTTACAAGGTAGGTGTATAATAAAAACACATTGAATGAATGCGTAAATTAATGAATGGATCCATAAAACATCCACAAAATTATAATTACTTAAAGAATTTCAACCGCTTTGAAGATTACATAAAAAAAGAAAAATAGTAATAACCTAAGGAAGGAAAGTGGATGGAAAGAAGCGGGGGCAGGAAGGGAGAGAGAGAGACGGAGAGAAGGATCAAGGATGTTGAACCATAGGCTTGGTGGCGGGTTTTAAAACTATTGAAATAGAATTTTACCAATGATTATTTACACATTTCCAAAACAAGTTGCAAAGTCAACAATAGCTTTTAAAATAAAAGGTGCATATAGTTAGAATACCTCATAAGAAGAAACATGGAAATAAGAATGTCAAGAATGACTTCAGGGTCTGGCTTGTTAGACTAAATAAATGGCCATGCCTTTCATGGAAATACTAGCACCTAGACGAGAAGAGTTAGTTTATGCAGAAAGGTCATATACGTTTGATATTAGATACAGTCTGAAGTGCTTTCAAGACAGGCAGGTGAAAGCACTAACCAGCTGAAGGAGAGGTGAAGGACGGCGAAAGTAGGTGTGAGAGTTGTTGGCAACCGCATAGTAATTAAAGCCATAGATGGGGGAGTCCTGGAGGGGAAAACAAAGGGGGGCACAGGTTGAGAAGTCTTTATTCACTTCACTGCATGCTATTTTATTGTACGCACATAAAACTACACATTAATTATGCCACTTAAAATGTTTCTAAATACTCAGTGACGTTTTATAGACATTTTCTCTCTACTTCTCACTTCCTATCATTTACACTTTATGCTGTATGAATAACAGCACTATTTTGTATATCTTTGTGCACTTCAAAATATAGGAAATTTGTTTCTAAATGTTAGATTCATTTATTTCTGCATTCACAAAAATTTTTCTTGTGTAAGTTCATGTTTTACGTACATTAGTACCAGCCATCAGAGCAGAATTATGGCATCACAACCAGCTTGTTCTTAAAAATGCGAATCTGTTAGGACATTAAAATGTATTGCTTCTAACTTAGTTGATATGTTGTAAAACAAATTAAATTGGAAAAACAATTAAGGCATTTGGGAAAAAAGTATTACTTAAGGTAACATGATAACATTGCTTATCAAGACTGAATTTCATATTTAAAAAATCAAATGGCCCCTGGCTGGTGTAGCTCAGTGGATTGAGCGCGGACTGGGAACCAGACGGTCCCGGTTCAATTACCCGTCAGGGCACATGCCTGGGTTGCGGGCCGGGTCCCCAGTGAGGGCCATGTGAGAGGCAACCATACATTACTGTTTCTCTCCCTCTCTGTCTCCCTCCCTTCTCCTCTCTCTAAAATAAATAAATAAAATCTTAAAAAAAAAAAAAAAAGAAAGAAAGAAAGAAAGGAATGCCCTGGCTGGTGTAGCTCAGTGGATTGAGCGCGGGCTGGGGACCAGATGGTCTTGGTTTGATTCCCAGTCAGGGCACATGCCTGGGTTGCGGGCCAGGTCCCCTGTGAGGGCCATGTGAGTGGCAACCATACATTGCTGTTTCTCTCCCTCTCTGTCTCCCTCCCTTCTCTCTCTAAAAAAAATAAATAAATAAAATCTTAAAAAAATAAAATAAAATAAAAAATCAAATGGAAAAATAACACCTTGATGTTTATCCGGAGTGAGAGTTCATTCACTATTTTCAATCAGTGCTGGCCTTTCTACACCCGTTGTACTTTGTCCTTACATTCACATTTTTAAATTGTCTTTATTTTTTTAAGATTTTACTTATTTATTTCTAGAGAGAGGAGAAGGGAGGGAGAAAGAGCAATGTATGGTTGCCTCTCACATGGCCCTCACTGGGGACCTGGCCTGCAACTCAGGCATGTGCCCCGACTGGGAATTGAACCGGGGCCCTCTGGTTCCCAGCCCGCGCTCAGTCCGCTGAGCTACACCAGACGGGCTAAATAGTCTTTTTGAAAAGATAAGTTTTCTGATACAGAAAAACGATAAAGGGGAGAAAAACAACATCATTGAGAATAAACGATGGGATTATTCCTTTCCTGAAAGGGTTTATTTCTGAAAATTCCTCTCAGATGTTTACATTTGTAGGCAGTTTCTCTATAAATTGTAATGTGTGAGAGCTAGGCTACCCACAATTATTTTCAGAGAAATAAAAAATGGAGAATTACCTAAGAAGTAAACCGAAATGTGCCAATATTTCACGATTTTTATGGTAAATTAGCAGTGTGAGTTTTCTTCAGTTCTCAAATTTTCTCATGCTTCATCAGAACATGGACATTCTTTCTATAAAAATGTTGCTACTCTTATCTGTTTGTTCATAATTTACTGAAAGGAGGCAACATTTGTGAATAAAATAAACTACCTTCTGTATTTTCTTCAGTACATTATATTTCCGATGACTTCATTGTTTAGTTTAACTTTTTTTATTTTTATCTCTTGGTTCTCCCCAGCAAGAGGTTGGCCCTGAATTCCCTAGTTTTCAGTTCCTGGAAATGTAAGTTCATAGTCCCTTTTCTGTCCTTGGCATTACTAGGCATCTCGGCTGCAGTGGACACGGTTGATTGTCTTGTAAAACCTACCCATTCATCTGACTTCCACGGCAACAGGCTCTTTAGGTTTTCCGTGCGTCTCTGTGATGTTTTGTTCTTGCTCTCTCCCCACTCCAACTCCTCTCACTGATACTCTCACATGCACGTGCTGCTTAAATGTTGTAAGTAGTATTTGGGTTCCTACTTTGGGTTTTATCATGGCTTCTATGTATTCTCTTTTGATGATTTCCTCTACCCTCATAATTATGACCTGCATGTAGATAACTTTCAAATATGTCTCGAGTATCTGAAATACTCAGATACTTCTGATGTTTTGAGCTTTATATCATAAGGATATTTGGATATGCACATCCACTTTCAGTTCCGTATGCCCAGAACCACTCTAGCGCTCATGCACTCATGCAAGATGAAAGAGACGCCCTCGTTACCAAACATCTAACCCACCGAGTCCCATAAGTCCTGGCAGCCACTCCAGAGCCCTTCATCTCACTCCCCATATGCCCTCAGACACCGAGTAAACATAAATGATCACTTCAGCCAAGCTCCACACATACACTTACTGCCTAGTTCAGGGCTTACCATTTTTCCCATGTTAATTTTTCCAGTAGCCCCTTATAGGAATTCTTGCTGAAAACACCCAGTTTTAATACCTGTGAAGTTTCATACCCACTTAGCACCCATAAAATTTTATCTCATTCTTCACATAATGCCTATGAATAGTTTATTTTATAAATTACTGAAAATAATTTGGACATTAATTCAAATGTTATTGTCACTTTACTGTTCAAAAGAGTAAATTTTCTTAAAGAATCTTGCTTAATAAATTTGAAAAAATTTAAAAGCCGGGCAAGTACATTCTAGCATAGAAAAAGTATTATTTTTCTAGGTTCCAAAGTACTTTAGCTATATTTTGTGTGACAGCTTGGCAAATAGTATCAAGTCATGCTTTTCAAGAAACTTACTTTGAAGTCTCAGGGTTAGTTTGTGGGCCTCCTCCATGGCTTCTTATCCCTCTCTGCCCGTACCCATTGTAACACTGAACATCTATATGGAAATTTTCTACTTATATTTTATGTATTTTTATTTTCCATTATACCATGTGAAACATAGGGCCCAGCACAAACAATGCCCCTATTTTATTAAAAAATCATAAGCATAGAATTCAGTAACATAACAATTATCACCCTCAAGTATACCATATGAAATTTTAGGTGAAATGCTCAAATTAAAACTATAAATTATTATACCCATATTATTACCCTACCAACCACACTCGAGTAGGCATTACTTCTGCCAGACCCTGAATACCCATTTTCTTTTCCCCTATCATTAATATATCACTTACCATGTTTTAAGCCCTTAGTAAAATATTTATAAACTCACATATTAGAATTAAATGTGTATTATTAAATAAAGACACTAGTTTCCATGTCTTAAGAGTATCATAACTATTTGACAACATTTTGTTGACTTATTCCATATAAATCGCTGTTCTTCTATGATGGTATGTGTGTGTGGTGTGCAAAACTGCTATTTTACATTTTTCATATAAATAGAGACAATATGTCAGAGCAAGGGTTAAAGCAAAAATTCAATATTCTGATACATATTTGTTCACATCACATAAGGGCACAGCACTAATACACTTTGAAGTGATTACTGCTGTGGTAAAACACTAAAAAAATATAATCCGATGTGACATGAGAGAGTGAAAATCTAAATGAAAGCAGAGCATGCATATTGTTTTTATATTGTACCTGCCAGTCAAGCTAAAATTTTATGAAGAACTGAGAAGCAATTTTCACTCATGTACATTATATCGTGTAGGTCATATTCTTTTATGTAAATCTCTTCACTTGGGTGTTTAAATTTCAATATAAACGTAGTTCTAAAAAGTATGGCTTTTATTTCTTTTTCTATTTAATTAATTCTGAGTTTTGAGAGCAAATGTGTTACTGAGCTTGACACCGACAAGGGGCACGCTGGAGGAGGTGTCGGCACACATGTGTTTTGGGTAACGGCAGTGTTGCGGGAGTGCCCCCTGCCTCCACCACACTGTACCCCACAAAGGGGGAGGAGGGCGATGCTCAGAAAGTGAATATTTAAAAAGATAAAGGATATACTTTGTCCCTTGGGGAGTCTCAACATCCGTTAGCTTTAATCATGACTTTTTTCTTTTTCATTTTCATAGAGCTAATTGATAAATTCCACATTTTTGCATTTGCTTTCTCAAAATATCCAAGGCTGCATGGTATGAATATCTCTGTTCGCTAACAATAAGGTTAGACATAGCCTTGTAGACAATAGCCTTCCCCTCTTTATGGAACTGCGACTAATGTTCCTAGATTTGCCAGGACGTGTCATTGCTGACTTTCAGGTGGGGAGAGAAACAAAACAAAGCAAAGCAGAACAGCACAAAAGACACATTTACACAGTTTGTCCATAGTTGTTCCCATAGCAGTAGATCGTGACATGGGAATTAATGTCAAATCCAGGTCATCCGTTAAATGCTTTCTTATCTACTTTATATGAAAGTTTCATTAAAGTAGCATATATTATTTACATTATTTGGAATTTGGTTAGGACAAATGCATGTTGTATACCAGCAATTTAATCTAGTGAACTAATCTTTTGGTTTTGAAGATCAATTTATGAAAAACATATACTTGAAAAGATTCTGATTAAGGACCCACATGGTCAGAAGACTTTGTATTACATGTATTAATTATTCATTTTATAATTGTATCATTTATAGTTGTAGCAGGAAACAGAAATCTTAAGGTAATTGAACAGAGTTTAATGAAGGACTTATTAACAAATAAGGGCTAGGTTAATTGATAACATAAAAATGGGTTACAGCATCCCAGTTCTAGCAATCTCTTCCTATATTCGATCATCCTTTTATCAGACATAACATCTTTCAAACAAACTGGTCGCTTGTCTTTATTCCTCAAAAGCCCTTCACTTGCAGCCTCTTCATCACAGTTGAAGCCAATTTCTTACTTCAAGCCCCACAAGCCAAAAATTATTAAATAATCTTTGATTCCTTTTTTTTTTTGAAGATTTTATTTAGTTTTAGAGAGACGGTGAGGGAGGAAGACAGGGAGAGAAGCATAGATATGTGAGAGAAACATCAGTTGGTTGCTTCTCACACATGCCCCAGCAAGGGAGTGGGCCCACACCCCAGGCGTGTGCGCTGACCAGGAATCCAACCGGCGACCTTTGGCTTTGTGGGACGATGGACACTGAGCCTATAGCTAATCAGTTTGGAAGTCTTGTTGGCTGTACCTTCAACACTGTCCCAGAATCAGCCCACATTTTATCACTTCCACTGTTGTGATACCCAGGTCCAAGCCTAGACTCCTGTAACAGCTCTTAGCTCATCTTCCTAATCAGACCCTTGCTCCCTAATGGACTCTTTTCAGAACTCTCGCAGTGATCACTTTTAAAGCGTGTATTAGGTCATGACACTTCGCTGCTCAGAAATGTACCATGGCTCACATGTCATGAAAGGTGAGGTAAAAGTTGTTGCTTAGCCTCTGACCTGGCCCTGTCTCTTCATCGAGTTCATGTACTTCTTCTGTCTCTTTTCTCAGTATATCCCATTTTATCTCTGCATGATGCATTTGATTGAATTACTTAGTGTTCACTAAATTCGTCTTTAACTGTCTAATCTGCTATTTAATTCAACTCTTAAGTGTTTCACTTCAAAGAGTGTATTTTTAAATCTTAAAAGATTCGTTGGGCTTTTTTTTTTAAAGCTGACTGGTCTTATATTGTCTGAAAGTTCTATTAAACTAGGGTTTTATTATGTTGTAGTAGTTGTATTTCTTGACTTGCTCAAGGTAAATCACTCATGTTTTTCTTCATTCATAAACCCAAACCTGAAAAATATGTAATCATGGCAGTATCTATTTAATGAATAAATGAATTTGGCCACTGGACAAAAACAAACAAGAAACACTTTTAGCCTAAGCACAAAGGTCTTTCACCAAGGATTTTTAAAAATGTCGGAGGATAGATATGATTAATGGTGAACAAACCCAAGAGAGACAAATTTCCTTCTGCCGCAGGACATCATTTTTTTCCCCTTCCCCACTCTACCAGTGTCTGTAGAAGTTACCCTCAGTCGCTCTTAGCGTCATTGTGGGTCTTAGTCTAATTCCCTTTGCTGGTCCAGGGGCTCATCTCGTCGGTCTGCTTCTGTGACAGCAGCTCCAATCCTATGTTAACAACGCTGGCAACGCTTTCCCTACCTCCTCCGTAATTTTATCTCAGGGTTTGGCTCCTGGGGACTTCCCAGACATGTTTTCAAACTCAAAGGCGCATTTATTTTTTCAGTGTTTGTAGGCTATGTGGTCTACCACATTAAGGTATTATGATGTGCTAGACAGTATATCATGTTCTTGGATTACAAAAATGAATAATAATTTAGAGGCTAATTTACTTCTACATATTTTAAGTTTGCCATCCACTAAGATTATTTGCTTTGTTCTAAAATTAACTGGTGTTTCTTCAATAAAATCAGGTTTAAAATAGTAGAAACACTCTTATTTTCCTGACTTACTGTGACAGTTAAGTTCAAATATACCTAGAACTCTATTTTTCTTCAACAAACTAGGTACAGTCACTAGCTCCTAATTTTATAAGTTGTTTAGTTGATATAGATCATTAATATGTTTATAAAATGTTATGTTTCAAAATATAATCTATAAATATGCCATATGACAATTACATTTTTTTAATGGACTCCAAATACAAGAGTAGTTTTCCATATGCCTCGGTGTCATCAAATAACAATGCTGAAAATGGAAAGTACTTCAGACTTGACAGAAAGAAGCAACCCAGGGTTTCTGTTCCTTGCATGTGGAAGTGTACAAGCCAGAGTGTGATGTCAATACCACATCAAGTTTTAAGCCAAACAAAAGGTCTGCAAAGGGTGTAGTAGCAAACCCTTTTATTCTTTATGGCTCTGAGAAATAGACTTATAGAAACACTTGTGTAGCGCTTCTTGGCTGCCTGTAAAGTACCACTTAAGAACACCACCTTTTGACCTTATCTGTAAATACTGGATCCCAGCAGAGTCCAGAACTAGGTGTGATTACACACCTGCTACAGAGGGTTTCTCAATGTCTTCTATGTGTGAAGCAGCTGTGTTGTAGTAGATTATCTAAGTAGCTGTTCAAATTATAGGTTGACATTGGCTACATCTAAGAAGTATAAACAAGACAAACCAACCTCCTAACAACTTGACAAGTGAAAAAACAACGTGACCTTCTCACAGGATGACATCCTTAAAAGGACCGTCTTGTCACAGCAGGTTCTTTGAATGTTTTCCCAGACGGTGGTAGTGTATCACTGCAACTCCTCTGTCCCCAAGGGGACAGAGTCAGAAAGACAGCCTCAGGACATCCAGGAGAGAGGTTTTCTGGACAAAGCCAAATGACCTAATTAAACCACCTCCCTGTGCCTTTAGATTATTGAGCACTTTGTTCTAACCAGATAAACTGACACTGTAATGGTGCCTTAGGTGATGCTACATAGCTGAGCATTTCCAAGGAAGAAAGAGTGCTAGCGCGTATGTAAAAAGTGTCAGCCGGCAGGCAAATGTGGGCTAAATTAGGTAGCAGACAAGGCAAAGCTGAGGCAGAAACATAAAGAGCATTTATTCACAAACCAAGACTATTCTTCTCCAGAGGCATTGTGGACAAGACTGCTGTTCTCACGCTGATTTTTTTTCTGTTATCCTTTTACATTCTGACAACAACACTGTCAGCAGAATCCCCATCCAACACGGGCACTTCTGTGTATCTACCCCTTGCCTTGTTTTTCTAACCCTGAACTCTAACCGCTTCCCTTTTAGTTCTCCCATTCCTTTCACCTAAACAAATACATGCAGAGGGAAGTCACCAGGCAAATGTCTGGGTATATAAAAGAGCTGATATTTCATAATGGAGCTTCAATATTTTTCTAAGGCTTTAGTGATTTTTGTATTTTTTTTTTTAGTATATATGGTAAAGATTCAAAAGTTCAGTAAAGCCACATTTTTGGGGGCATTTTGCACTTATTGACTTACAATGGCATGGATGTTGTCATCTACACATTTCAGAGTACTAGCATATTTCTGCATCATTCTCATTTTTATTTCATGAAGAAATGAGCCACTCTTTTATAGCAACAGTATTCAGCTAATTCCAGTGAACAGAAGACATAATTTTATATGCCTCAGTTCTGCCTTTCAAAAAAAATTACAGTAGTCTACTCTTATTCATGGGTCACACATTTATTTAAGACTCACAGTGGAGGCCTGAACCGGTGGATAGTACTGATCACTGTGTACACTATGATCCTCTAAGCACACACACTATCTCACTTAAAGGAAGCAGAGTATAGGGCTTCTGCTTGCATATCAGAACTGCCAGGATCACTACTTTTTTGGTTTAGGTCGTTATTAAGTCAAATAAGGCTTATTAAAACACAAGCACTAGGACACTGTAACAGTTGATCTGATATTCAAGAAGGAACTGAGTAACTAAGGGGCCAGTAGCACATGCAGAATGGATACACTGGGCAAGGGATGGTCCAGCATGGATGGGGCAGGAGGGCATGGGGTTCCATCATGCTACTCAAAGAGGTGTGCAATTTAAAACTTGTGAAATGTTTATTTCTGGAATTTTCCATTTACTATTTTTAGAATGCGGGTGACTGTGGGTAACTGAAATCGTGGAAGGAGAAATCACAGATAAGGGATAAAGGCTACTATGTAAGCTTCTTCAGGGCAGAGATCATAATCCTTCAACATTTTCTCTACAGCATACCAGTTCTTTGTGCGCTGATATTTTTGCTTATGCTCTCTCCTCTGCATACCTAATTCTTCCTGCATTCCACTGAACTTTATCCTTCCCCAATACTACTTTTACCATTAATTCACCTGTTTCAAAACCTTCAAGAGATCCTTGAAACCTCCAAGATAAAATGTACAATTCATGATCACATTTATCATTCAGTCGTTACCTCACCGCTCGCCACTGAAGCACCAACAAGACTATGTTTGCGTTCGGCCGTCTCCAGTACTAGGAGTGCGTGGCAGGGCAGGAAGAGGCTTGAATCAAGGGCAGGTGCAGTAAAGCTCAAATCTGTGTGCCGCCACTGCGCACCCTGCCTGCAGTGGTGGAGAAGTGCAGGTCGGGGTAGTGGCCGTGGGGCTGGAAGTTCACAGTTGTCAGTGAGAGCGTCCTTGAGGCTGTGACTACTCTGAAGACAGGTTGCTTCTGTTTCTCAAAGCTGAAAGTAGAATGTGAAGAATGGAGAAGAAGAACAGGGAAAGTGGATCTTCCGGAATAGTGTAGGGAAAACATTTATGAATCCTATTTTATAACTGTCACAGCAGTCTTGTACCTCCGCTCCCGACTGCTCCTTTAACAGAGTCTATGTGCTTTTAGCGAACGTGTGTGCATGTGTGTGCTCTTCCAAACAACTGCGGCAAAGTCAAGTAATTATCTGATATTTAGGTTTTGGGATGTTAGAGTCAAATAATGCATTTGGCACAACTTTAAGATAGAATGGATATAAAAAATGTTAGCCAAAATAATACTTTTAGTAAAAAAATGGATATTTTAATATCACAATCAAAAAAATTCAGGAACTCATCTTAGATTATTTTAAATAAATACATTATTTTTTGAGTCTTACAATAATAAAGTCAACATCACATAGTGGAAAGATATAAATTATAAGGCAAGATTTACATATGACCTTTAGAGGCTAACAAATATTTTCTTAATTTAGAACCTAAAAATTTAGTGGCTCTTTTGCCTCCTAAAAAGACACGTAGATTTGTTCTGACATAGTTTAACAAATGCATAAATCACATATACCCCTTTTGTTATTAGATTTCTGCTTTCAGATCTTCGGATTTTGTTGAATATATCGTCCTAGCAGGTCTTCCATTCAGTTAATTCCTCTGCACCTGCCTGGCTGCTGCTCTGTAATCCCACGGGGGAGCCCCTGTGATTAGTGTTGCCTCACCATCCGTCTGTCATTCGGGAACTCAAGGTTTGTGTATCATGAAGGAACGATAATAAAACGACATTTTAAAATAGAACAGCGTTCTCCAAAAATTAAACTGCTAAATGTATGTCCCATTTTCTTCATTCTCATGAGGCAGGACACTTTCCCACAAACATTGCTGTGTGTGGTGCTGTGTTTGATACGGACAAAAACAGACCGCATAAGCTATTTCCTCCTGAGTGTATGATTAATGAATTATCCCCTTATCCCCTAATTGCCATATCAGGAATGGAGTTGCATGTGGCAGATTAATAAAAAAACAAATCCTTGAGTGAACAGTTAGTACTGGCTGTCTAATTTTTGTGTGAGTTAGTTTTCAAACATGGCAATGACCAGCCATGGAATACTACTGCACAGAACTAGGAAAAGGAGATACACTCGGGGCAGTTGCCGTATCTGGTCTGAAAGTGATTGTGTGTGTGTGTGTGTGTGCATGGAAAATAACAATTTGGTGCTGTTTGAATGTGTTTCTTTTTCATGCACCTCAAATCAGAACACAATTATGCACAGAAACATATAACAAGCCAACAGGTAAATGAGTATCTTCTTCATGTCCTAAAACAAAGAAAAAAGACAAAAATCACAACTGCTGGTGACAAGAAGAGAAAATAATGGAGAAAAATTCAGACCAAAAGTCAGAACATAAACGTTTGTTAACTGACATTTCACTAAAACTACATTAAGCATAGAATCTTCTAAGTTGGAATGTCATGTAGAAGTCATTTAGTTCAATTTTTATTCAATGTAGGGATTCTTTAAACTATCTCTGAAGGGAATCCCTTATTATGGCTCACATCTCAGAAACTGACCACCCAAAAGGTAGCCCTTTTCATTGAGACAGGTAAAATCTATTCCCCTTTCGCTTTCACTTATCTCTCTTCGTTCTGTCCCTTTAGATTCACATAAAACAAATCAGAACCCTTTAGCAATTGATAACCTTCAAATATTTACATATAGCTGTCGCAGTAATTCTCTTTTAAACGTTACACCAAGTAACTTTAGAATTCCATCCAAGTCTTGAAATGTGGTTGTTCCTGTGGCTGTTAATTTCTTTTTCTTTTGATAGTACAGTTAATTACTTTGAAACTAACTAATTAATGTTATATTACTGACTAATTTGGTGAATTCTTTTCCACATCAATCCCATTGAATCTAGGGCTGCTACACTGATGTTGAGAATGTGCACACCAGGATTGACATGTTTGCTCAGAAAGGCGACCCAAATTATGATACTGCAGTCAGCAAGACTTTTAGGAGAATTTGCCACAGTTTGAGACCTTTCATTTTCACTTGACATTTTGAGAAACAGAATAGTTCCAGTGGCACTGAGTCGGTTGCACTTATGTAGTTATTAAAGCCAAAGATTGATATAACATATGAAAGCCAATTTCTTCATGCACAGTAAGTAACACACATTTTGGAAGAAATTTAGAAGATTAGACTATACCTGGCTTGTAATGAAATCACCACTTTCCTGATATTTTGATGTCAAGAACACTGGATTAGATATCAGAAAGTAAGTTCATGAACTGAGATTCAAAGGACAGATTAGAAGAAAATCTTGACAGCTATTTTATCCAAGTCAAGAAGTCTAATGAACAATCCCTGTACAGTAACAGACAAAATCTCCCAGGATAATAAGATTATTTTATGCTCTAGATTCAGTTTTTCTCTTCTCTATGAAGTAGTGAGTACATACCACTAAGTTTTGCCTCTCTGAATTCTGTTAATAATATAATTCTATTTTCATAGTTTAGGTTTATTTTACTAAATGAATTAGATTATTTTCTGTTTTGGAAAAATGTTAGCTTTTACTGTAGTATTAATTTTATTTGTCAAACTCTTAGAGTTCTTGGAGTGATAAGTTCTTCCTGCCACTCCTATTTATATCTGTGCTAGTGATTTGTTTTCACTAAAACTAAAGATTTAACATTTGTTGTGTTTATTTACATCTTATTTTATCCTCAAGCCCATTATTGATGTTTTTAATAATCCAGTACAATAGTGATCAGATCTGTGCTCTATTCATAATTTATAACCACATCCTCTGAAACCTAGGTCATTGTGATCTAAAAATAACAGTCGTTGTGCCTTTTCTATTTTTATCTTGCATTGTGACCACTTATTGTCTGAGGAGTTCAGTTTCCAAATATATTCAGAGAACATTGCAATATGAATGACTTAAACTATCTTTCTAGATCTTGGAGGCTCTTCCTGTTTGGACACAGGTGCAGTTGCACTAGGAACAGTGGGAGAACAGGGAGTGTCCTGCTCACCAGGCAGCTTTGCGCTAACTGAAGAAACAAACCGGGACAGCACCAGACCCACAACCTGGGCAGGCTTTCCAGACAAGTCACCAAATAAAAAGCCACTACAGAAAAGGACAAACTCAGGTACTAAGACAAAGTTACAAAAACCAGGGAAATAAGAGCAGAGACGACGACTGCTCGGAGTGGGGAGAGGGTGTGAACCTGGTGGCGTTGTCTGAGTGGCCCTTTACGTGACTCTTCAGCCACGAATAGAGTTGCACCCTGAGGGCTGTGCGTGACAGTCTCGGACTTGACACTAAATTCTTTTCTGGGGTCTCTCACCTGTGAAAATAATCTTTTGTCCCCTCTGCTACTTTTAAGATAAACTGATAGATTAAGTTTATCTTGGTTGAAAGATAGATTCTTAAATTTTGATATAATCGATATGTGCCAATCAGTGAAGCAGACAGCAGAGATGGAGATGGTACTGCTTAACTCAACTACTTAATTTTCTATACTTTTCATTTTCCAATCTTGAAATAATTTACATGTTTTCAGTGGCTCAGACAGAGTACAGAGTGGTGCATGATGGAAATTTGAAGGCATAACACCTTCCAGCTAGTACCTTCTACAGTTGAAACTGTTGCGGTCCTCTGCCTTTCATTGTGCATGAGCTCTTTACAGGAATGTGCAGCAGAACCAGAAGATGTTGATCAATACATTCTACTTGCTGGCCTTTGGCAATGCGGGATGTGGCTTAGAGCTCTCTCTGGGTAGCTAGTAGTTTCCTCAGGTACCGTTTCTCTGCTGGGTTTCATTTTGTGAGAAAAGTAACAAAGTCAGAATTCAAGGTTGTGGTGAAAGTGAAGAAACGTAAATTCTTCTTGGTACGAGACAGACCAGTTCTGTCTACCTTATGGGCTATCACCACAGAACTGGTTAATACATATTCCATGATCGCCCATTCATCTTACGTAAGTGTTATAGACAAGTATATGTAAGCTGACAGAAATTTGAAGAAATGCCAACTAGTCTGAGAAATAAAAGGGAGACTATGATGGAACATCATATCATTCGAACTCCGAGGAGGTAAAAAGTTCAAAATTAAGGATGATGGTTGTCAGTGACAGGAGAAGACCTGGAACCAGGATGTGATGCTCCTGGCAGGTGAAGAAAATAGACTGGGGATGTTACTCCAAGTGGAGATAAAAGTCAAATGTCCTATGGATTTTGAATAATACAACATTTCCTCTATAATAGTAACAGCAGTAAATGCTTCTATTTTGAGCCTTACTAAAGGCTATCATGTTAATGCTGCATCAACCAAGTTCTCATCTATCCTGTTTTACAACCCAAGTACGTGGCAGTGGCACCTGGGACAACCTGTTGGCACAGACAAAACTCCTTGGCCTGATCGTACAATTCCCAGTTTCAATAACAGAACATGAACACATTCTGTGCCTCTGGAGGCCTCCCTGACCAATCCTTGAGCTGGGTGGTTTCTCCTATTTGCAGTTGTGTCTTGGATTGGAAAACGTCCTACGGCTGAGCTGCTTATGTGTACAAAGACATTGCCTAGGATGATGTTAAGAGCTAGCAGTAAGATGAACACAGCCATCTGGGTGCTAATATTGTCAGTGATGACAGTGATCTGGAAGTTAGTCGCTTATTACTACTCAGCAGAGAAAAGGGGGGAATGGCAATTGCATATGAAAAAAGAAGAAAGGTTAGGATCATTCTTATTGTTAGTGTGACAGAAAACTATTTCAAAATATTATCTGATTCTCTCCCTCATGTTATTCCCTTTTCCCCAATTCTAGTAGATAGTTCTGTAATCAATTATCAGATGAATAGTATGAAGGGTAATAGAAAGAAACTCAGATTTTTGTCTGGTTTTGATTTGGCACTGTAATGAGGAGAGGGGAAAGAGCGGAAAGCGGATGGACATGCTTAACAGTCTTTAGAGACAGGCCTAGAGGTGATGCGTCATCTAGACAACATTTTGGTAAGTGCTCCTTTTGAAGAGCCTCGTTTAGTTGTCAGAGCCATTTGGAAGCTGAAACATCATTTGCTACTGCTCGCTGTGCCCAGGCCGATATTAGCTGCTCTCATCGTAGGTATCTGATGAAAGCTTCCCTTCTTCAGGAGTTAGCACCCAGATTAGTGTCCCCCAGCAGGTGTGAGACCCGTCTATATCTCTTCATTAAATGAAGTTGTTTTTGTCCTTGTCTAATTTATCTCTTGTGGGATTTTCCCACAATCTTAACAGCACAAGGCATCCATAAGCCTCAAGAAAAGGGCCATATCTGTGGTCCCCTGGTAGGATTGCCAGAAAGAGGAGGCAGCACAGAACATAAGTATCTAAAGAACATAAGTATCTAAAACAGCATAAGTAATAATGTCATTTACTGAGACAGGAGGAAGACTAGATGGAAGGAGTAAATATGATGTCTATTTGAAGCATTGATTTGAGTGTCTCTGGAACTGCCAAGTGGAGGTCTTCAGTAAGCTATTGCATAAATAGCTTGAAATTTTTACAGTAGTGCCCATGGTTTGGAGATCTGTATTTGAGATCTAACAACTCTTCAGTTGTTTCTGAGGAAATTTATGTGTGGGTATCTGTCCAGGATATACAGTGAATAGAGGAGATTATAGAGAGAAGAGAACATGGACATCTAAAGAATAGAGAATATTTTACAAGAATACTAAACAGGAGTTACCAGTGTGATAGAAGGAGAAAGTAATGTCATATGAACAGAGGGTGTAATGTCAAGAGTGTCAAGTGTGGTGGCACTGGGACACGAGAAACTCCTCTAAGTTTTCAGTGAACTTTAAATCTGTCCTTTATTGACATGCGATATTTTTGGAGCAATGTGGTATGGATGTTAGACTGCTCTCAGCTGAAGAATAAGTAAGGACGTGGAGATCATTTTGTCTTAAAAAGAAAGCATAAACATAGTTATACACTTAGTATACACAAGGAAATGCAAAGTGAATGGAAAGTCACATTTTATAATTAACATTTTCATTATGAGCAAATATTAGAGGTGTTCATATGTTGAAATAGAAAAAAAAACAGTAAAGAGAAAGAGTTTGAAAATACACGTGAGATAGTACAAGCCATATGACCGAAGCCAGGTTATCTTGTGAGGTAATTTTACGTCTCTGTCTCTAGGCTTGAACTAAGCACTTTTTTGTTTGTTTTTCCTCTGCAAAGTTTTTTTTTTTTTTTTTTTTTTTTCACAAGGGTCAGACCTGTCTTCTCAGCATCCTGGCAGGTGTACTAATTGCTCAGATGACTTGTGCTTTTAAAGGTGCATTGACCACTAATGCCACTGGAGTGCCACCAGCTCTGCAACGGACCCTGTGGAGCTATAGTGACTCCTGGATAGTTTATGTGAGTCCTCAAATGCCAGGTCTTGGGAGACTCTTATCCACCTGTTAGGTTATTGACCATTATTTAGTCATCTTTCAAAACAGAGCTGAAAATAAGCTTTGTATAACTACTCCATTTTAAAATCATGTCCCCTGAAGACCTCATGGGTAGCAATAGATATGTGTAACTGTGGATATCCTAAACTATTTTCTATTTTATTGAGTCAGTTTACAGTTACCAATAATGTTATATGCAAGTAAAAATACAATGCCCAATTTTCTTTGCTGCCAAGTCTGAATTACAATTTAGCCTGACAAATGGGCAAAGGTTTCCAAGCACCACATGGCTGGTATCTGTGTATTGGAGTATGATGAACCCATATTGTTTTTAAATCCATGGAGGAGTTAGACAAAGGTACCTCTGCGAATTTTACAATGAAAGCCTGGGAATCAGAGGTGGTATTACTCAGTTCATTTATGAACAAATGTGGGATTGCAAACTGCAGATTCTAGAGAAGGTATTAATGAATCATCCCCAGATGATCTTCCAACAACCCACAAGACTTCAAAATGAATCATATGATCTATTTTTTAATTAAAAAATGCATTTTAAATGAATTATTTATGAACAAGTACAGCTGTAACCTTGATAATATTAAACTGTTCTGGGCTGTTGAAAGGTATCTCATAGCAGTGACTATTCACAGTCAAACATGCAGATTATATTAATATAGTCGATGAAAAATAATGAACTGGTCTCTGAAGAGGTGGAGATAAATGAGTCCATCAATTCATATTGCCTTCTTGCCATAGCCAGTCACCAAAGATTTGTGCAGAAATATTTTATTTGCGGGGTTATTTGAAGCCTGCAAATATCTATGATCCTGTCTCTCAAATTTTATAATGTGACTATTTAACACACTTTAAGTAATCAATGAAAGGAATATTGGTTATGCATCATAGTTTCTTTACAGGTAGAATTAAAAACATAGCATTTTCTATTAAGATCATGTTGGCTGCCTCTCGATCTGAGATAAACTGAAAGTGACTTTGACACTGTGAAAACAAAAGGGGGACTTCCCGAGTGCTAGCCGAAGAGGCTGCGTTATTTTTCAGACATAAGTGCTGAAACACGCAGAATGTTCCAGTCAGGAACTCAGGCAGTCTGACCCTCTAGATAATTTTTCTTAAATTTATTTTTTATGGTCTAATTTTAACATTTTATTTCTAAAGGGAGAAGTTAAAGATATTAAATTCTTGTCTAATCTTAAAAGGTTTTTTTTTTTTTTTTTAATCAGAGGGCATGCTATGTACAGAGGTAAGTGAGGAAGAAAATTTTAGAGTGGAAAAAATGGAATGAGAGAAACAGAAGGAGCAGTAGTGATTAGGTAAATTAACCCCCCTGAAGTCCAGGGACTTTTCTCATTTTATCCTCCTGTATGAATTCAGAAATCTTGGGAGATAGAAAGGAGCTGAGATAAAAACACAATGTAGACAACTTAATTAACATCTGATGTGTATATTAAATTCTAACAAAAATGTTTTTAAAATACCAGAAACTAATGAAATAAATGTGGTAATTGTACGCTATTACTTAACACAGTAAGTTACTTTATTTACACTGTCTCCTTTGTGCTTCACAACAAACACGGAGGGTAAGATTATTATTCCATTTTACACACTAGCAAGCTAAGTTCCCGAGAATGTACTTAACAATAATAAAGACGTAGACCAGTGCTACATACGATGTGAAAAATGAATGGGATCTGTGTGAGCCAGGCGCTATTCCCTTCTCACTGCACCGCGCCACTTCTCATTAAGGTTTTGAAGCAAATATGTCATAAGGACAAACTTGTATTTCTTTTGGAAAATAATATTTACACTTCTATGAGCAAATTCATCCTTTATTAGAATGTATATATTCACATACAGTTGGAGGTTGAAGGCATATATGTGTGTGTGCATTTATAATTTTGTGGTGTTACATTTATGTGCTAAAAAGATATGAATGTTTCCTACAGCCACGTTTTAATTTTCTGGTGGTGTCTGTCTAATGTATTTTTTGAAATCTTAATTTTGCATAGCACATGATCACATATATTTGACATGATAAAGATTTTAAAAAGTTGTTCTTTTAGGATCTCTTCATCACGTAATGGCCAGAACATTTAAGCAATACATTTAGATTTGCTAAACCTTTTAAAAATTATAAGATTATCTTAATTTTCCCTGGCTGGTGTAGCTCAATGGATTGAGCACGGGCTAGGAACCAAAGGGTCACTGGTTCAGTTCCCAGTCAGGTCACATGCCTGTGTTACAGGCCAGGTCCCCAGTGAGGGCCATGTGAGAGGCAGCCATACATTGCTATTTCTCTCCCTCTCTTTCTCCCTCCCTTCCCCTCTCTCTAAAAATAAATAAAATATGTTTTAAAAAAGCTCCAAATTTTCTTTAAAAATTTATTTTAATTTGAGTTAGCTAATAATATTTATTTGAACCAGATATATTGCAATTTGTACAGGCATACAACGATCATTGGCAACTTTATATACTTCAGGTAATATTTTATGTAATATTTAGTTAAACTCAATCAGATATAATAATAATTATCAAATATTATTTAATTTTTACACAATTGACATAGACCCCACATATTTGGAAACATAAAAAATGACATAAATAGCCCTGGCTGGTGTAGCTCAGTGGATTGAGAGTGGGCTGGGAACCAAAGGGTCCCGGTTCGATTCCCAGTCAGGGCACATGCCTGGGTTGCAGGCCAGGTCCCCAGTGAGGGCCATGTGAGAGGCAACCACACATTGATGTTTCTCTCCCTTTCTGTCTCCCTCCCTTCCCCTCTCTCTAAAAAAAAAATAAAAATAAAATCTTTTTAAAAAATGACATAAATTTAAGTCATTATTATGAGGTATCTTACATCATACAGGTATAACTAGATAATTAAATATAAAAATAAAGAATAGGGCTAAACACTTAATTTATGTTCTTGGGGTTTCTACAGTAGCAGTAGATAGTTTAAATAGTTAAATTCTCCTTATTCCCTTTCTATTTTCTTCTTCACTGAAAAAAGATTAAGATTTTAGGGATCTCTTCTAAAGAAAGTGGACAAAACAAACTTCTTCCTTCAAAGTCTCTATTTATGATATGGTCAGTAATTATTGATCTTCCAGTAAGACACATTGATTTTAATTTATCCTTTATCAATAATTACATTTGTAGAGAGAGAAAAATATAAAATGGATTTACTCTTAATGAACTATATGAATGCCTCAATAATTACTATGGACAGGTTTATTGGTCAATTACAGTTGTTTTCCATACAACATTTTGAAATACTTTGTATGTATAGGCTAATCTCCTATTGGTATAGATTATTTTAGTGTTTCAAATATATAAAACCCCACACTGAAAACAGACATCTCTTACGGGCTATGGAAAGATCACACCTAATTACACATAAGTGCATAAAGTCTGATTAGGTGAAATATTAAAGAAAATCTCCCTGTTTTCTCTGTTGCCCTGTTGAATGCTCTTCAACCCTTTAACCCCTATAATCTCTTCCTTGAGCTTCTGCTGTTACTGCTGCTGAGGCTGCATTGTTGTCATTTTAGCTTCTTTTTCTCAAATTACTTGCGTTATTGTTGCATTATTGCAATGGCAGTTTGCAAAAATGACCACCAGTTTTTCTCTTTTCATCAGGAGATGGATTTTATTTTTTTACTCCTTGAAATAGGGTAGGCCATTTTAGTTTTTTTGGCTCATGGAACATTAACAAATGTGACCCACCAAAATGATCAGATTTTTTTCTTCCTCAGCACTATTCACATTTTGGATTGGATAATTATTTTTTTAGTTACTTTATTGTTGTTCAATTACATTTGTCTGTATTCACCCCCCTCTCTTCCCCCCCACCCCAGCCAAACCCACTTCCTTCCCTTGCTTCCACCCTTCCTTGGGTTTGTTCATGTGTCCTTTACAGTCATTCCTGAAAACCCTTCTCTCCTTCCCCCCATTATCCCCTCCCACCTCCCCTCTGGTTACTGTCAGATTGTTTTTAATTTAAATGTCTCTGGTTATATTTTGCTTACTTTTTTCTTTTGTTGATTAGGTTCCAGTTAAAGGTGAGATGATATGGTATTTGTCCTTCACTGCCCGGCTTATTCCACTTAACATAATGCTCTCCAGTTCCATCTGTGCTGTCGCAAAGGGGAGGAGCTCTTTCTTTCTGCGTAGTGGATTGGATAATTCTTTGTTGAAGGTTGTTGTACTAATCATTCTAAGATATTTAGCAACATCTCTGGCCTCTACTCATACATGTCAATAACAACCCTCTTACTATTCCAATAAAAAATGTATAGGTTGGCCAAAAATTTCACTTAGTTTTTTTTCCAAATAATGGCTTTAGTAGTGTTTAGTTGTCTTTAACTTCATTTGAAACAATTTTGTTAGATTGTATTGTGACAGCTGTCATATCAGTGTGCATTTAAAAATAACTTATCAAAATTGGTGAATTTTTGTGCAGCCATTTTGATGTTGAAGATGGAAGAAAATACACAACATTTATGGCATATTATGCTTTATTGTTTCAAGAAAGGTAAAAATGAAACTGAAATGTGAAAAATAGATTTGTGTAGTGTATGGAGAAGGTGCTGTGAGTGGTCAAACATGTCAAAAGTGGTTTGTGCCCTGGCTGGTTAGCTCAGTGGATTGAGCGTGGGCTGGGAACCAGACGATCCCGGTTCAATTCCCAGTCAGGGCACATGCCTGGGTTGCAGGCCATGTCTCCTGTGAGGGCCATGTGAGAGGCAACCATACGTTGCTGTTTCTCCCCCTCTCTGTCTTCCTCCCTTCTCCTCTCTCTAAAAATAAATAAGTAAAAAATCTTTAAAAGTGGTTTGTGAAGTTTCTTGGTTCTATTGACCTTTTGGCCAAATAATTCTTTGCTGTGGGGCTGTCTTATGCATTGGAAGCTGTTTAGCAGCACCTTTGACCTCTACTCACCAGAAGACAATAGCAGGAGATGGCTGACATATCAATAAAGTTATTGAACCCAATCAATAAAGTTATTAGTGAAAAAATGTGTCTTTTATTTTACAGAAAAACTAAATGGACTTTTTGGCCAACCCAGTATCTTTGGACATTGTCAAACATCTCTTGGGATTAGGGGATAGTGCCCCTGGTTGACAATGGCTGATGTAAAGCCTTAAAAACAGGTTTCACATTAGGACTTGACTACTCATGTTGCAATCCTGGATTCAGGTAGGAATCCTCCAAATTAGTATGTGATTAAACCTAACGTAGCCTGTTGGAAGATCATACCTTATGAAAAAGAATGAAGGCACTCTGGCCAAAAGCTTGTCAGCTTCCAGACATGTGAGTGAGGCTATTGTAGACCATCCAACTGAGTGTAGCCCACAGAGATCAGTTGAGCCAATCCAAATATGAAGAATCACTCTGCTGACCCAAAGAATCAGGAGCTAAATAAACAATTGCTGTTCTACATCTCTAAGTTTTGAAGTAGTTTATTGTGCAGCAAATCTTAATTTTATGTGTATATTTTTTATCTTTCAATAGTATCTTTTTTGATGGACGGTACTCAATTATTTATTAGAATATAATCAGCCAAAAAATAATGGTGATTAAAAACATAGAGTCTTAGAACCAAACTTACTGAGTTCAAATTCTGACTATAACGCTTTTTATCAGTATGACCTGACGTCAGTTATTGAAATTTGCTTTACTCCATTTCCACATCTGTAAAATAGAGTTAATAAAAGTACCTGGAACTTAAGGGTTCTGTTAAACAAATTTGTTGAATTCTTCTCAATGGGGGTATGCATGCTTCTTTATTTCTACCACTTATCCTGTTTAGAAGCTTAGAATACCTTTACCTTCTTTATTGTAGACCATTTCTTTATAGTGTCTTGTTTGAGAATACACGTGCCTATTGACACTATTTAGAGAATGGTGTTATACTGGAAATCTCTGCCATAAATTAAAATAATATTTATAAATTCCAAACCATTAACAACCTTTGGAATTTCCAGTTCATATTTAATATGAAAATTACATAAGAGCTTGGATTGTAAACCTATCTTTCCTGTAGACCAAATATCATTCCAAGGGTGGTATTATTTATTCCAATTTCATTAGTCTGTAGATTCTACCATTTCTGGGCATGAAAGTAGATCTATCCCCTAAGTAGGGAAACTCAAAAGATGCCCATATTTATATATTAGGAGCTTGTAATCAGCTGAATCTCACTGTTGGTTTTCAAGTTCTGTTATATCATCATAGTCCTTGAGTTCTGATTTGGACGAGTTCTGATTTGGACATTCCATTTGCTGACACTCGGTGTCATCTGATATATGAAACTTCTGATCTCAATTATTTCTTCTCTGCATCATTTCTTCCTGCTGATGAACTCCCTAGACCTATTTTTTAATTGAATTTATTGGGTTGACACTAGGGCAGTGTCAACCCAATAAATTATACAGTTTACAGGTGCATAATTTTACAAAACATCATCTGTACACTGTCTTGTGTGTTCACCATCCCAAGTCAAGTCCGTCCATCACTACTTGTCCCCTCTATGCCCTTCTCCATCCCCCACCCCTTCTCCTTAGCAATCACCACACCGCTGTCTGTTCCATGAGTCCTTTCTCTCTCTTTTCTTTTTCTTTTTTGTTAATCCCTCTACCCTCTCCATTCAGCCCTGACAGTATATCTATTTCTTATAGGATATCCAACTAATACCAATTCCTTGGCTTTCTTATTTTCCTCCTATTACCTTCTATTGATTTCTTCTGATGTGCTGTTTGCATCCCAAATGCCTTCTCCTGGTATACTTCCGGGTTTCCTTGTCTCTTCTTGAATATTTGTCTGAAATGCTTATATTTATGCTGCCAGAACTTGCCAAATTAGCCAGTTTTGTTTACGTCTACAAATACTAGAACATCTATTATATTATCTATAATTGTGATTATCTCTAATCACAACAACTCTTTATAGCAATTTTTAAAAACACGTAATTGCTTAGTTGTAGAAAGTAAGATTGTAAAATATCAGGTTGCTGACATGAAGTCATATAAAAAATGACTTGGACTATGATTTAAATCCAGAAGGTGCTTGTTACTCCAAATCAACACTCTCTTTGTTCCTTTTCTCCCACAGTTTATTCAGTGCTATTCTGTTTCATCTGCCAACACAATATGCATGATACAGAATAATCATTATTTTGTAATTGCATTATTTGGTAGTAATGGGGTACCACTAAAAGTTGTTAAGCAGAAAAGTTTTAAGGTAAAAGCTGTGTTCCAGAAAGGCTAATTCAAAGTAAATTGAGGGAGAAGAGAGGCTGAGTGTAGCAGGATATTATAAAAGTCCAGATTGGGGTAAAAAAAGTGCTGACACAAAACAGGGAGATATTAGGAAGTCAAAATTATAAAACAACTAATGTTGAATGTTGGTGCGAGATGATAAGGAATGCCAATAGTAATTACAGGCTATCCCTAAATGATTCTTCCCAAATTACTGTATTGTTGAAACCTATTAAAATATGCTGAGTTTTTTATTTAATACATAATACAATGAAATATCCTTTCAAATTATATTAGGTATAGGGAATGAATCTTTGGTAAATGAATTAAACACTTCAAAGCATTGCTGAATAATTAAAGATTCCGGGTAAGCGTTTATTGAGCTTACTGGTTGCCTTGCAGAATGCATTCTATGGTAGCCTAATTAATTGAATACAAGACTCTATGGTGGTGAATTGTTGCCACGTATGTTTAATTCTTTATATTTTTGCTCAAATGGTTCTGGCTATTTTGAACACCCTTGACAACCCTTTATTACATTGGGTACCTTATTTTATTGCAAGAGACAGCTCAAATGCCAGCTTATCTAATGAAATCCTCCCTGAACATCCCATAAGTAAATACTTTGGTGATTGCATTGTTTATAGGGCATTGGCTTATGTTTTGTAGAGGAGGAAAATTAATCTTTCCTCTATCATTCTGAGTTCTTAGCTGAGGCCCCCCATAATAAAAGACAGATTAACAAAAGCAAAAACAAACAGAAGCCTATTAACATATACACCTCATACATACATGGGAAACACCAAGAGAAAAATGAGTAAATCAAAGAAATGACTTTAGAATTCAGGATTAAGTACCATCTTAATAGGGAAAGGGGCAAAGGGCTGTAGGTCTCTTAGGGTAGAATAAACAGTTTTTAAGAAAGATGAATGAGATCTTAGAAGAATAGGTGGAAAGTATGATAGCTTGCGACAGTTTTTCTGAATGTAATATTGACTTTTAGTCTCTTGTTCTGTGATAAGAGTCAATTTTCCCCAACTGATGAAACTCCCATCTGAGTTCTGAGTTCCTATTGGAGGATCTGCCTTTAGGCATCGAGAGTTCAGAGAAAGTCTCTCCCTGCATCTGCTGTTTTCCAAGGACCTACAGCTCAAAACAATCAACATGTCAAACCAACATATTTTTGGATGGAATGTCCCAAACTCCTACCATGGTATTTTGGAGTGGTATATTCTGCCACTCTTCAATTTCCATTATTGCCCTTGCCTGGTTATGTTTTACATGCTACATGTCTTCCCAAGAGTTTTAGTGATCTTTAAAGACATAGAAAAGGCTTTAGTTATCTTTCGTTTTTCACTTTGATTACTACTCATAAGCCTGGGGTTACAAATTTGCAAGGATAGTAGGTAGAAGAAAAACAGAAGTGAAAGAGAATAACATTTTGAACTTCCTGCATACTAAATGTTCTTCTAAATTACAAGTAAATAGTGGCTAGATTTTCTTCCTTAATGTTTTGCATGGATGACAAAGTTTGTATTTGAATACCTTTATCTGTTGCATATTTCAAAAATCCTTCAAATTCATAATCTCTTACATCTGTCTAGGTTTACTAATTTAAATGACTAACCTGATTTATGGGTGTAATTTAGTTAGTAACCCTTGCTATGACTTTAAACCCTCTTTTACTAGTCCAGTCTTATGGGGAAGAAATTGAGACTCTTAGAGAGTAAGTAATTTTCCCAATATGGCTTTATTAGTCTATCAAATCGAGTAAAATTTTAAAAATAAAATCACTAATTTTAGGAACTGTTAACCAAAAGTTGAAGACTAAGTGGGGAAACGGACGCTGTTGCCATAATACATTTTATTCTGGCTGATTAACATACACAGTTACATCTGAGCCCCAACTGTTACAACCTGGCTGTAGGAAACCACAACCAGTAGCAAGATATTGGGACATGGCTTAGTATGTGCTTAAACTTAATGGAAAAACGATTAAGAGTGGTTCCATAAAGGTAGTCCACGCACCACAGGTGGTTTGTTGACAGCCACTGCTTCAGAACGTCCCATCCAAGGCGTGAAGAGTGGCAGCGGCGGTAGCAGCAGCCGGGTGCTCATGGCCGACGGGAGGCTCTGGGGCACAACAGCAGAGCTGGGATGTGAAGAGGGGAACCGTTTCCAAGCACACCATCGGTGTCTTCATCTCCAGAAGACAAGCTGACTTCCAGAATCTGTAGCTTATCCCACAGCATTTACTTGAACTTTGAAATACCACGGGCACCGGGGCCCCCCCAGGAAAGAACCCAGTTTTGCGGTTCTCAAGGGCAGGGTGCCGATGTTGGTGCTGTGGTTGTCCTGTCGCCGCCACTGCGTGTCAGCCCAGGGACACTGGGAACAAAGGCTATCGCTGTCCTCAGGCTGAAAGCCAAAAGGAGACAAAAAAGGAAACGCAAGCTGCTGGGTTTTTTCTTTGTTTGTTTGTTTGTTTGTTTTTTAGGCTTAATTTCAACCAAAGTAACCTAACTACAAAGTTTCAGGTGAAAGGTAAACACATCTATAACCACATATTGATGATCAGGGTCTCTGACCATATGCGGTCAAGTGGTAAATGTTTATTTTTAAAAATCTCTTCATAGTTATCAAAGGTGACATTTGTTACCTTTTTAAGGATAAAAATATTTTTATTTAATAAAATAATCCGTTGTTCATGAATGGTAATGGTAATAAGTCATTTGGGATATAGTTGAGACCTCTGGAAATGGGTAAGCCAGAGCTAAAAAAAATAATCCATAAATGTTTTAGTATTGAAGATAAATAGTAGTTTGGAGATAGGTCAGAGTCATGTGAAACCTGTGAAGGGCGAGGGAGTTAATTTCAGATGTAGTAGTTTGAAAACATGGTGTCTTCCTTGACCGGGTGGCTCAGCTGGTCGGGCATCATCCTGAAATACGAAGGGTCACTGTTTGATTTCCGTCAGGCACATGCCTGGGTGGCATGTTCAGTTAGCGGGCCGCCAACTGATGTTTCTCTCCTTCTCTTTCTCCCTCCCTTCTTCTCTCTCTACACATAAATAGGTAAAATCTTATAAAAACAAACAGACAAAAAACAAGGTGTCTAAGACTATGATGCTGTTACCATATTTGTGTTATAAATCTCATCTCTCCAAACCCTTCAGTAAATGTAATGCTTTCACACAAATGGCAGGTGAGGGGGAAGTATTTGCGGAGGAGACTTGACTGCTACGTTCCTGTCGGTACCTTTACGAACAGGAGAATCACGTGCTGGACAGCAGTGAGGTCCTTGATCTAAAATGATTAAGCAGGAACAGCAGATCGAAGAGGGAGGATCACACGTTGGCTGGTGTGGCTTGATTAACTGAAGCACTGGGCCAAGCATCGAAGGTCTTGGGTTGTTTCCAGGTCTGGGCACATAAATAGGTTGTGGGTTCAGTCCCCATTTGGGGAGGCAACCAATCAATGTTTCTCTCTCACATCATTTCTTCCTCTCTCTCTCCCCTTCCCCCCAATCCTCACTATCTAAAATTAATAAATGTATCATTGGGTAAGGATTAAAAAAAGACAAAGTCTTCCCCTGGGTATTTGCAGAAAACAAAAAAGCCATTGAAATGCTACAATGAGAGATAGCATTTTAATCTATAGTATCTAGAAACGCAGTGAATCTGTGTTGTACAGGGAAAAAACAAAACAAAACTATCTCTTAAACATTGTTTTGAGAGACATTAGTGGATAGACTATGTTTGGATGAGAATAAGATCCAGATTTCTTATTTAATTACTTTCTAAAGGATATAAAAACACATTAATTTATTTCAGTAAATTTTCTGAGATTTTCAGTTAGGGTTCTTAATTAAATTAGAGTACAAAATGAATGATTATAAGTCAATTGAAATAAGACAAACTATTATTCCAAATTTGAAAATGTTTTGCTGTAATCAGCAGAAAGATGCATCAACAAATTAGTTGACACTCTTAATCAGAATTCAAAATGAACTTTGAAATGAGAGAGGTCAAAATATAGATGAATGGACTAAAATACTGACCTCAAAATCCATCAATAGATAAAAATAGAAAGTGTTTTATCTCATCTGCTTCTTTTAATAACGAGGATCAGATCAAGCAAACGGCTTCCTTTGCTCTTCGGCTCCTTAAATCAGGCACTTCAAAGAATTAAGTCTCTGCTCACATCATTAAGTGATACAAGAGAATCTAAGTGGGCTTCAGCTTCAGAGCAGCGTGTCCCTTCGTCCTTGATCAGCTGGTGAGTTGTGAAACTATTTGTCTCTGTCAGATCTGTACATCTCAGCACCTGCATTCCAGAGTCCCTGCCTGGTCCATGTTTCTGGGCTGGAGGGATGCTCTTCAGAGTATCGACTACTGTGAGCCTGACAAGTCTGCCCTTTGACAAGGTAAAAGAGGTCATTACATCCACCGGTGGGACCCACAAAACAATTCTTAAGGAAGTTTGAGCCAATATTTTTGCAGTTGCACATCAGTGATACTGTGAACACAGAGAAACATTGTAAAAAGTGCAGAATTAAAAAAAAATTGTTTTGAAATATAGCTATCGATAATGTCTGTCTTTTTCATTGCCCACAGCACTATGTTGGTAACACAAGATATGCATTTTACTAATTTATATGAAAATAACAAAAATAATTACTGCATCTTAAATGAAGTTCTCAAGAGATAGTCAGCTGAGAAATAGCATATATTAACAAAATGAGTATTCACTGATTAACTCCTAAAACACTTAAGAAATGTAAGAAGAACAAGAAAAATATATCTTTTTTAGAAACATTCTCAAATGTTTAAAATTAATTTTGCTCAGTAATTATTGGAAAATGTTTAATCTTTTAAATAAAGAACTGAATCACTGGCCTGGACTCTGACTAGGAGATTCATAGTGTAATGAGAGAAAGCAGAAGAGATAGAGCAAAATTAAAATCATTTTAGAATTCATTTTTAAATTATTAAAGATATTTTGTTCTCTCTGTTGTCTCAAAAGTCAAAAGGACATTTTAATTATCTTTTGTAAAAAAATAAAGACCTATGCCACTGAAGTGAATTTAACCAATTTGGTCTGTTAAAATGTTTTACCATGATTTCAAGTGACTTGCAGAATACCAACTTTTTTAATATATGTGTTTTAATAATATATACAATATTTTCTAATATACCACTGGAGTCTTTACAAGCTCCAGTGTTTCCTAAACACATTTTACCTGCTATCATTGCATGTGGACTTCACATTTTTCAAAGCACAACTGTAGTATCATCAGTATTCCACAAAACTTGTGAAAAGTAACCAGGGCACCCACGCCTTTTTTTTTTTTTTTTTTAAACCTAACAGGTTTATAAATCTTTAGGGCACTTGTTTGCCTTGAAATATTGTAACAATGAGCGCTCCTCAAGTGATTAATTTGTATATCCAAGGGAAATGTTCTTTCCTGCAGTATTTTGGGAAGACCTGAAGGACTGTAATTTACTGACATTAATGTGGAGGGAAAAGGAAGAACTTATAATATGTTTGCTGAATATATCTTAAACAGTGGAAAAGCCTTCAAGATAAGTCTCAGATGAATAAGTGTGATAACCCTTTCCACGGTATTCTTAAGAACATGACATTGTTTCTTCTTTTTTCTTTCTCATTCTGCTCCTTCTCCTCCTAAGCCCCCCCTTTTCCTGCTATTCTTCCTTTTTCCCTCCTCCCCTGCTTTTGCTGTGCACCACTACCCTTAAGCTATCAAAGTACTGACTGTAAACATTATGTGTTCACATGGAAATTCAAATTGGCCCCACTTTCTGAAGGAGAGGTCATCATTTTTAAAAAATATATTTTTTTAATTCATTTTTAGAGAGAAGGGAAAAGAGAGGAAAGGAAGGAGAGAAACATCAATGTGTAGTTGCCTCTTGCGCACCCTCTACTGGGGACCTGACCCACAATCCAAGCATGTGCCCTGACTGGGAATCCAACCGGCAAACGTTTGGTTCGCAGGCCAGCACTTAATCCACTGAGCCGCACCAGCCAGGGCAGGACAGATCATAATTAATCTAGAAGATCATACAAGAAAATTTTAAATTCAAGTCCCTGATCCCTTGCCTTCTGAAATCATAACAGGCCACCTCATAAAATTCATGTGAATAACATAATATACTTGATTAAAGAGAATGTGTGATTATGAAGTAAATACATTTTAAAAATGACCTTTTTTGTTTACTAAATTGTCAAGGTCTTGCAAAACAAAGAAAGACAAAACTATTTCACATTGCAGATTCCTAATGTGTATGACACTAAATGCAACATCTCAGACTGGACTCTGGGCCAATAAATACTTATATTCATGCATATATACATACATACTTAAATGCTTTAAATTATATGATTGAGCCAGCTAATAAAATTTGAATATATATTGTAGATTAGGCAATCATTTTTGCCGATAAGATTAGACAATAATTTTTTAATCTATGTTAATTTCCTATTTTTTAATTTGTCTTTCTGTTGTCTAAGGGATGGAAGAGAATGCTCTTATTCTTTAAAAAATAAACACTAAATTATTTAGGAGGTAAAGAGGAATCATTTTTAACTTATTTTCAAGTGGTTCAGGGCAGGGGAAATGATAGGTAAGTAGTTAGATATATAAAAATAATGATTTCAGTCTTCAAAAATAGACCTTTGTTTCTGAAAGGACATGCATTAGGCAGTCTGAGAGAGACTCTCCCCTCTACCTAAGTAGCACACACTCCTGGGAGCACACAGGAGGTTCCCGCAATGGCATCCTGAATCAGTGGACAGCATTTGTAGAAACCGATCAGAATCCAGCATAATTTCGAGCGCATACAAAGAGGAAACTAAGACATTCCCCTTTCAGTCTCTAGTGCACTGTGGTGAGAATGCAAATTGGTGTAAGCACTGTGGAAGTGCCTAAAATTTTTTTAAATGGAACTGCCTCATAACCCAACAATTCCATTTCTGGGTATATATCCAAAGAAATGCAAAACAGTAATTTTAAAGAATGTATGCACCTCCATCTCCACTGAAACATTATTTACAATAGCAAAAGTATGGAACCAACCCAAATTTCCATCAATAGACAAGTGGATAAAAAATGATGTGGTACATATATACAATGGAATATTACTTGGCCATAAAAAATGAAACTTTACCATTTGTGACAGCGTGGCTGGACATAGAGGGTATTATGCTAAGTGAAATAAGCCAGAGAGGGAAAGATAAATACCATATGGTATCACTCACATGTGGAATCTACAGAACAAAATAAATGAACAAACAAAATAGAAGGACATCGATACAGAGAACAAACTGATGGAGGCCAGAGGGAAGGACTTTTGGAGGATGAAGTAAAAAAAAAAGGTGAGGGGATTAAAAGTACTAATTGATACTTACAATATAAACATTAGGATATAAAATAAAACATAGGAAATATAGATGACAATACTGTAATAAGTATCTATGGTACCAGGTGGGCACATGAATTATCAGAGAGAACATTTTGTAACCTGTATGTATGTCTACCTGCTGGTCTGTACACGTGAAACTAATACAAAAAGTGTTGAATGCAAACTACAATGGAAAAATAATTTTTAAAAAATGCCCTCCCCCTTTACCTGAGGTATAGATTGACTTAATTGGAAAGCTTCACAGATAATGTGCTAGAATAAGGGGTTGAAAAAGATGATTACCTGATTTGGACCTGCATCTCAGAAAGGAGAACTTTATGCTGCCATTGGATTACTAAAAAGCACAATAATACTTTATGACATACTTTTGTAAGTCAATGAAAGAAGTGTTAGGATATCTGACCCTGAATTTTATGGACATAGTAGAAGGCAGAGAACAATTGAAAATATGTGTGTGTGTGTGTGTGTGTGTGTGTGTGTGTGTGTATATATTAAACATACCCTTAGCATTAAGTACTTACTATCTGACTTGTAATGTTTGACAGAGCTTGGAGCTAGGGAAAATACAGGCACCTCAAAAATTAAAAAAAAATAATTGTTCCGAGCTTTGCTCTAGTCTGCTCTCCAGGAGGCTGTAGTTGAGAAGAGGAGAAAACTGTCCACATTTGGCCAAGTTAGATAGTGGGCCATCAACTATATATGGTTCAACACTAGACTGAGTGAAATAGACAAGGTATACTGAGTGAACACAGAAAAAGGGACTATAATTATGGACTTTGCCTGTGTAAATCTGGGGATTTTTCTGGGATTAGTAAATGTGTATTAAACAATTTTCCTAAAAGAAAGCAACTTTGGAAAATTGTCTCCTATGCAGAATCCAGCAGTATAGAAACCACGCATAATACCATATTTTGTTAACACAAAATGTATAGCATCTTTTTGGGAATAGACATCATATACATCTTTAATATTAGAAAAATGTGTTCATACAGTATATCTAATTTTTAAATGCGAACATATTTTAATTGTTTTAAATTCGTAACAAGTATAACAATGTTTCCTCCAACTGATATTTTTATATTCTGCTTATGTGCTGAATATTGTATTATTAGAATTTTTACTGCATTAAATCTTTGTATAGTAACTGAGTAACTGCATTAAAATATTACTCATTCCTCAGTTATAGATATTGAGTTGTTAATGATTTTTCTCTATAATAATCGATTCTTCAATAAACATCCTGTACATAAGTCTCTAATTTTTCTCTTTTTAATATTACATGAAACTAAATTTCTAAAAGTTTTAATACTTTATAGATCATCACAGTGCCTCACAAAAACATGCTCTTCAGTGAATATGACTTTAAAAAGCGTAAGGCTCAGAAACCTCAGGCATACAAGTTTTGAACTTAACAGAGCAAAGTTTTAACAATTTTTCTACACCTGAAATCAATGGAACTCACAAACCCGTTTTTACAATGATAGGAAAAAAAAACAACGATCATATAATGTAAGGCAAGTCATTCATTTCTACTTTAGAAGTAAGGTCTGTTTTTTCGATAAATATTGATTCAGATTTAGGCTTCTTGCTTCTCTTTCTCCTTGGAAGTAATTTAACTTCTCTGGGCGACAGGAGAGCCTCCCTGACCTCAGCCGATGGGTGTTTGAACCAATAGCTCTTCCGTGCCCTGGGGCTCCGCTCAGGTGCAGACTACTTGGGGGCAGCTGGGTCTGGACTCCCTACTCTGCCTTTAGTCACACAATCAGGAAATCTAAACCCCTTGGATCTGAACCCTCTCTAATGTCTTAACCACTAGTTCCTCTCTGAACAATGAGCTAAACGTACACCTTTCTTCCAGAGTCTTTGGAGGTTTGGAAAATCCCAGAACTGCATTCAGATAAGCAGGTTCTCTGGGCTGCCTTCAGCCCATCTGCAGAGACAAACCCCCTTGGACATGACCCACAGCCATGCAGATTAAAAGTCTGCTCTTAGAGGCAGGAAGCCCACTGCAGGCCACCTCATGGGCTACAAAGTACAAACTATTCTCAAAGATACCTGAAATCGTTGGAGGATTTCTGCCAGGATATCTTTTGTAATGCCTGGATCACCCTCTGAATACCAGTGAGGACAAGGCTCAACACCCGAACTCAGGGGCTCAGACAGTATCTAAACATAGGACACAGACCCCCAATATTTTCCTTTTTCTCACCATCTGGTTGAATATTTAGCATATTTCCCAGTGAAGGAAAAAAGTCTGCTCATGATTTACCTTGTTTTTTTTTTTTTTTTCTGATGCTTTATCATTGATCTTATATTCTTTATATTCCTTCTGAATGTAGCGTAGGATCTTCTAGAAATTATCCTGAAAAAAAGTAACGCTTACTTTAAGACTGTTAGTTAGGAGGAGGGTAAATTTAGAAACTTTTTGCAGCAACTCAATTGACTTTCTTTACTCCAGGATGAGGCATGAAAAGCTAAGGCTGATATTTAGATAGCAGAAGAAAGATGATAGACTGAAAAAGCTTATATTTGAATGTTTTTAAAAATAAGCCCTGCTTGATTAAGATGGTTGACTATTTCTAGGAATCATTTACTTTACTTCTCTTATATACCAGTTAGGATTTTTCTCATCTATATTCAATATAAAAGAACACACTTATTGCCTCTATATGTCTGTTTGCCAAAATTAAGTATTGATAATGTGTTTGTTTTGTTTTGTTTTTAATAATAAAGTCTGACAATTAAAAAGGCGGATGTGTTCTCAGAGATCCTTCCCATATCACCATTTTCCTGGATACTTCAAGTCTTCTTTCAAATATTAAGCAACAATATAAATTAATGGCCATAGCTCAAAGTTATAGTAAGTTACAGTTAATATCTAGTAAGCATTTACTTTATGAGTGTCTTTAGGATTTAGTCTTGCCGCCATTGCTAAATTCCTCAATCCTAAAATATCAAATATCTTCCCAGAAATTTTGACAATGTTTTAAGGGGAGTCTAAAGTCATCAGGAAGATCTGCAGTTCTCAGGGGGATCAGCTCTGATATCATAGTTCAAGGCAGCAGGCTGCCGTTCTCTGCTCTTTACCCCCAGGCTTTTTCTTGGGAGTGTGGTAACTCAGGTGGAAACAGAAAGAGGCAGCAGTGAGTGTTCCCTGGGGGAGGGAGAACGCCCTGAAGCTTCTCAGGTAAGTCTGAGAGTCAGAATGTCCAAGTACTTTATTGCTCAAACCATGCGATTACATGAGTAACTGAATTAATGTTGAAAATACATAAGTTTGAAATATTTACTTACTGAATATCCTACAAAATAATTCTAAAAGTATTTCAAAATTAAAATTCTAAAAATATATATCTCAGTATAAAAAAGCAATTTTTTAAAGATATGTTAACTATTAAATATCAATAATTAAGATAAACAAAATACTTTTAGTAAATATTCCACATACTCTAACCAGCTTTCTCAACCATATCTGTCATAGCATGTCATTGCTACATACCAGCAAAATATAGTGTTTTTTCAAGTCTTTTCTATATAAAACCTTGATTTTTTTCATATATATAACTTAAATAATTAATTTGCAATAATAATTTAAAGTTCTTGGCATCTCTAATTGAATTTTCTGTGTGGATCATAACATTTTTTAAATAAGAAATACTCTATAAATGTTAAATGCTTTATATATGCTCAGAGAAAATAACACTAAAAAGAGAATATCTTAATTTTCTTATTTTTATTTAGAAATGTGTGACTTTCACATCAAATATGGATATTTTCATAGATACTGTAGTTTTGAGTTTCTTCAAAATATTTTCTTTAACAAATATTTTTATGACAAAAACTCATCAAGTGAATTGTCTCTATTTTGTGATTCATTTGATAGTTTCAACAAATCCAGTTGCAGCAAAATTGCAGACCCTGTCAATTTTATTGTATTTCAATGTTTAGTATAAACTCATCCAATTAAACATAAAACCTCATCACAAAATTTTTCTAAGAATTCAGGATTTCCAAAGTACAATTATAAAATTTAAAAATTGAAATGCTACTTAATTTACAATTTGTGTATCTATCTTCACTTTTCCAGCTTTATTAAGATAGATGTCACATATAACAATTTGTAAATTTAAGGTGCACACTATCTTGATACGATATGTTCATATATTGCAAAGTGATTACCACTGTAGCATTAGCTGATACTCTATCAATGTCACACAATTACACTTTCATTCTTGTGCTGAGAACATTTAATACCTACTCTTTTAGCAGCTTTCAAGTACATACGATAGTACCACTAACTCTAGTAACTGTGCTGCACATTAGATCCCCACGCTTATGCTTCGCACACCTGGAAGCTTGTGCCCTTGGCCCAACTCCTCCCCGTCCTCCCCCCTCAACCCCTGGTAACTCTCATTCCAGTGTCTCTTTCTATGAGTTTCTCTCTTTCATACCCTACTTTTGAGTGATATCAGACAACTCCAAGGGGCCTAATAAACATGTAATTGGAATCCCTTAAGGACAGATTGTGGAGAGAAAAATATTTAAAGAATGTTTAAAATATTAAAACATTTAAAGTCACCAGATACTTTCCAAATTTGATATAATGGGCATTTTGTTCATTGTGTTTCTTTTAAAATAGAGATTCAGTATCCACGATGGTTGTGAAATGATACAATTAAAAACATAAGCATACATAAATAAATGAATATGGATTTTAAAATATACAATATGCGATAAGAAATTGCTCCTAGAGTTAAAGAGGTAACACAGAACTTCTACCTCTCTGCCTCTATTTTTCCCCATACATGTCACATGTTCTTTAACCTACCACTTGTCACTCTCCCCCCTGACTGGGCCAACTGGCACTCTGCTAGCACCTCTGCTCTCTCCTCACTGCTGGCACCCACCAAGGGACAAGTGGTTGCTTCACCCCATGGCCAGCATCTCCTATCTCTCCCATTTTCACCAGACATCAGTGTGAGTGCGTTCCTAGACACACTTTAATGGATGGATATACTTTATTTTATCAGTAAGCATCTGGCATCGCCGTGTTGCATCAGAGGAGAGTAAGAAGAGAAGAGGTAATAAAATGAGGCCTCTGGTCACTATGCATGTGTCTCACACGTTATTAGGTGAGATTTTGTGTCACAAGAGATCTGTTTCCTGCAACGATTAGCAACACCAGTAGCAGCAGCAACCGCAACAATACTTCAGTGAAAGATGAAAATCTAGAACAAAGATTCAAAAATCTTAACAAGGGCAGCCACAGCCACTCGGTTTGTATGATGACCTCATATCAAAGAAATAAATTCACAATAAAACTCTTTATAGTTAAGATGCTTCTGCATCTATATATGTTGAAAATATTGCATCAAAAACTTTTTCTTCTGTTTTTGTGTTATTTTTAAGAGGTCTAGGCAGATATAACTTTGCCTCAGATTCTAAGATATCCAACGTGAAACTATTAGGATTTTTTTCTTTTAGATATTGATAAATTTTTATTAAAGTTTTTAGTTTCTTGTGGCCTTGCAACTTGATTTGTTAAAGTGAATTGACTTCTCTGTGACACAGTACTATGTGTATTTTTTTCTGATGGAGAGAAAATCCAAAAAGTCACTAGTTTTAGTCTATATGCATTTAATCACACTTTTTACAAAGATTTAATTATGAATAAAACTATACATTAAATGATAAAAATAATTTCATAAAACTAAATATGGATATGTTCTTGTTGCTAAAAATAAACCTATATATTCATGTTTTTATAGCTACAAATAAAGATGATAGAGTCAGAGTATTTCAGCAGGATGATTAAAGTAAGTTGGGGCATTTTGTATTATATTATCTTCCTTAGGCTCTTTTTATCTGGCAAAAGGGAGAAAACGATGTTATAAAATTCATAAAACTAAGTGTACCTTAGAATTACAAGCATGATTGTTTTCCCATTTTTATTCAGCATATATCAAGAAAAATCATGTAGACAAGGTACTCCGGAAGGAGGTAGAAAGTATAAAAACGTAAGGCAGCCGTCCTTCATCACTGAGCAGTAAGGAGATAGAACACACACATAAGCACACACACGCAAATGGGGACTGCATTCACAGAGCAACATATTAAACGATGACAATTCAAATATTAAACATAAGTCATGTACCTGAGATTGTCAAGTAAGAGATGGTAGATGAGGTTAATTAGAAAAAAACTTTCTTGATGAGATTTCATTGTGTTTAAATAAAATACTTCCTAAACTTAGAGAGCATATCCATGAACTAATTTTGTGTCTGTTTATATAACAGTGACTGATGTCCTTACTCAGTCTTTAGGTATCAGGCTGAAGAGAATTATAGTGATGGTCCCTACTGCTGATGTTCAGCAATGCTAATACAGGGGGCATATTTTCATCTCAGTGACTGACAGTATATGGGCCATGGGCCATGCCTCATACTTATTTAGCCTAACACCAGCTGACAGCTACACTTTGGAGGTCAGCCAAAGAAATTAAGAGAAGGGGGCATTACATGGACTTTCTTTCCCTTAAAAATAATCAAATAGAATGAATGCATTGAAGAGAGGCTATTTTTACAACTTTTATGTGAATACCTCTCACATCAAGTTGGGAAGTGTTTCTAAGATTAAAAAGTGATGATGGAAAAAGGAGAACCCTGTTGTGGTAACAGAAGATGCAGTGATTTATAGGAACTGGTTGACATACTTTCTTATAATTAAGTCTTAGATAGGTTTGGTGTTGTTTCTCTTTGGATGTTAAAGTCTATAAGCTGAGTCTAAGACAAAAGTAATACAGGAATTGAGTAAAAATAGCATACTCTGTTTGCTTTAAATATCTACATTATTCATCCTGTTGGGTTGGGGTATAGCACACAACGTGTCATCTGTAGGGAATACTGCATGCTAACAGCTTTCACAGCAGGAATGTGTAGCTAGAGATCTTGAAAAGATTCAAAGCTTAATATCTGTTAAGAATCTCTTTTACAAATCCAAGTGTGTATATTGGAAAGCATAATGAAAGGAATTATTTTTTCACAGGAATTACTCTGAAATAAATATCTTTCCGTGTCTTTTGATGTCTTTGTAATTGTGAGCATCTTGAAGACTACAGCTAAGCTAGTTCCTCCCGTTCTTCCCCGTGCCTTTATTTCAGCCATTATTTTTTCTGTCATCTGTTCTTTTCCTTTCTACGCTGTGATATAGTATATACTTCTTCCAAAAAAGTAGTCTAACTTTGGACTCAATCAGGCCAATCCCTTAAATATTACCATTTCTAGGTCACTTGGTAATTTCTCCAGCACAGTCATTCTTTCATTCATTGTACAAATATTTATTGAGTCCATTTCTGTGTCAGACACTCTATGGAAGGCAGGGGATAATAGGAACCACAGACTGTACATCCTGCTCTTGAGCTTGCAGGCTGGAGGCAGAAACGGGAGTAGATAATTCCAATTCCACGTGATGAGTACTATGAGAGGGAGTGGCTCAGTGCACAGCAGGGCAGCATGCTCCTGATTGGAGGAGTCAGAAAAGCCCCCAATGAAGAAGCTGGTAAGTGATCCCATAAAGATCTGAAGCTCAGATAAGCTCTGTAAAGGAAGTTGGTTAAGGAGCAAGCATTGCTGAGTAAAAAATCAGCTTATAATTGGAGAGAGGATGTATGCCAAGTGAGCATAGATAATTTGTAGAACAAGAAGTCATCATGGGTGACAGAGAAGTAGTAAATGTGTTAATGTAATAAGTAGCAAAAATTCCAATTAAGGAAGTAGAGACAATGAGATTTTTATTTTTAGTTCAAGTGAAAATTAAAAAACCAGAATGGCAACAATGAGCTTTCCAATAGGTTAGAAATTCATCTTAAAGGATATGTTATCCGTTTAGTTTGTATAAAATTGTAATCATGTCAAATTTGTGTTTTACCAGATTAATACGAAATAGAGAATGGTTTGAGGAGAGCAAGGTTGGGGCCAGAAGGAAGAGTTTCTTAAGGAAGGGACTTGAACTGAAATTGTCAATGACATCAGAATAGTTAGATTTAAGAGTTAATAAGTAGGCAAAATAAGTGATATAGTTTTGTTGATTTGGCTATAGATTCTGAAGGAGTGATTCAAGAATGCTTCTTGAGTTTCCTGTTTGATGAGCAGGACTCCAAAAAGTAAGAGTGACAAGAGAGTCAAGCGCCAAGAGAATATGAGAAGTGAAAAGATGCAATGGCTTTAGAATCAGCGAGGTTCCCCTTGACAACAGCAATTTGGGGGAAGCTGTAGGAATGGAAAAGGGGTTTTGTGCTGAGTCACTGATGAGAGAGTTGGGAGTGAAGAACGCCTTTGTAGAGGACTCAGCGTTCTTACTAAATAGAACAAAAGGAATATGAAAAGAAGCGGGAGTCCTTGTCGTTTCTCTCCACCCTGGTTAGCCTGCTCATCCCTTGTGCTGGAGGGTGGGAGGAGCAGAAAAGAGTGCTTGCGACATGAGTGGATTCACAGCCTACTTGTTTTGATGCCAAAACTGAAAAAAAAAAAAACCCACACTTCTCTAATTCTTAATTAATAATAACACCTACCTCTATAGTGATAAGTAATACTACTAACTGTGATAGTTATCCATCACTGGTAATGCTACTAGTGATAGATAAACAGTAAATGTTAGTTTTTAACTTTATTGTAGTCATTATTATTTAATGCCTATACAAACTGAAATGATTATAGAGATATTTGGTACAGACTTGACTGACCTTATTCTCTCCTCCCTGAGGGAATATAAGAAACTTTAGTAATTTATTCAATAAGTGTTTATGCAACTTCTCCCATGTACTGAGGTTGGTAGTAAATTATTTTTGTACCACGTTATTTATGAGGCTCAGAAAGCTTAATTTTGTCCTGGAATCACACAGATAGTACATGACAGACCTAGGGACTAAATGTGAATTTTTCTGACAGCAAAACTCATGGAGAGCATGCTATGTGTCACTTCTAAAACAAAGGTAACTATCAGTCTTTTCCCAATATTATATGAATAATTCAGTCTGTAACATGATAGAATACATCATTAATATGCTGTCTTGGTTGAGCAGGGTCACTAACATTAAGGAAGCCTGTGTAATCATGAGTCCAAATCACCTTTGACTTCACTTCCCTCATATTTAAGGGGGGATTAAAGGGGGGATAATAATAGTAACTATTATTTGTATATAATATAAAGACTAAAAAAAATCTATACAAAATTCTTCACAAAGTAAAAACTCTAGACATGTTAGTGGTAATAACAACGATAATACTAATATTAGTTTTATCTAGTGACATTCTTAATTTGCTAAAGAAATAACTATCAATACAAGGAAATTATATCTGTTCTTTTGCCAAATTTGGGTAATGGAGTCAGTCATCCAGTAAATTCATCCACAGATAGAATTTGACATGCAACTTTCTCTGTTAATTGAGTTGAATTATTTGAGAAAGTTGATTTTTCTTCTCACAAATATTCAGAACATTATTCACTTAAATTAATTTCGTTCCTTTATCTACAGCATTTTTTTTCCCAAAATCACACTATAAGCATCTTGTTTGTACCTAAAGTCAAATTGGAAAGAATATATAAAATGCCACTCTATTTCTTTTTTGGATGTGTGCCACTTTTAAAGTATTCCTTGTACTCTCCAGTGACAAAGCTATTTATTTTTTCCTAAGTGTTTAATATTCATTTCACTTCACACATGTTTAATCCTCTTCAGTCAGTTCTATTAAAAAAGGATTAAACTTTACTAAACACAGCAACAAATTTTTTAAAATTGTTTTCAATTTCATTTAAAGTATAAGCTTTATAGAATAACTTAGAATTTAAGAAAAATGTGAATAGAACAGTAGAAAATGATCTTAATTATCACACTGAAATCATATTTATAGTGATTGCCAACTACAGTCACATATATAAGAGACATGGTTGGGGGAGAAAGCTCAGATAGTTTATTAGAGGATGTAGAGAATATATTTACACATTTTTCATATAACCGCTTTACCTAGGGTTATTTTTCAGTATTTGCTGCAAGTTGAACAGGTGGGACCTACAACACAAAAATGAACATATCCATTTCTCCCATCTAGGGCCAACTTAGCTCCAAAACCACTGTTTCTTATTTGTTTACTATGCAAATGAAAACCCCTGGCTATGTAAATGAGAGATATTTGTCTAACTTCACTGTGTTTGTCTCTTCATCGTTAAAACTGGTATGCTACCTATCTATCTCAAGTAGCTATATTGACAATTCTTGGTTACAGTGTCTGCTTCATAAATTGCACCCCAATTTAATGCTTTGAAATTATTTATTTAACAGATTCTAAAAAAAATTATAATAATACCAAATCCTCTGAAATATTAATGTTTATATGGAGATACTAGTCATCTTCTTATATCTTTAAATGCCACCCAAAAATTTGACGTTGAATGAAAGTACCCAGGTACTTTCAGTACCTGGGTTTATGATTAGGGTTTAGATCTAGACCTCATGAGGTAATGTTTGTGCCTTCTAATTTGATGGAGTCAAACACTCCTTTGAAAGATTGCCAAAAAATATTAGATTTGTTAAAAGTCAGGACTCTTTTTCGGTGTCCGTTTTTACTGTTTGTCACACTTCGTAGCCACAGAGTTGTGGAGTGCATTTTCTACGGTGCAGTGACAAGTTTAGGAAGACCAACATGGAGATCAACGTGGAGACCAACGTGGAGACCAACAGTCCTACACAATATGCTCAGTGTCTGAGAAATAGTAAAACAAAACACTTCTAGTTTTATGTTTTTTTTATGTTCCTTATTGGTCAGAGGCACTTAAAACTGAAAGAGAGTAAAAAGCAAACTGTGGCCCTTTCCTTTGTGGTTCACATGTGAGCTATTCCCTGGATGAGAGTTTTGACCACCAGCTTTCACGGTCTATTGCCTTTTCCAGGTCTAATGCCACAGCTTTACAGATTTCATGGCGTTTAATAGAAAATTCTCTGATGCTTCTTTTGAAGACTGCCTAAAATGGAAATGTCTTTTTTTCTCTTTCAAAATCTTCTTTTGTTTTTGTTTGTTATTATGTTCATTTATTTAGAAGTAACATGTCATAAACATTATTATTGGATAAAAAGACACCTCCATGTATTGTTCATATAAACACTCCACAATTGGTTACTTATAGAGAAACACCTGGAGAGCCTACTGCTTCTAATTGTCACTGTACCATGGTAGCTGGTAGTTATACACAAAAATAAGAAGTGGCCATCATTTTGAATGAGATTAACCATGGAATCCTAAACTAAAAACATTCATTAGTCATCTTCCCAGGCTAGCTCCTTTCTAATATGAATAAAACTTATACTGGTAACTTCATTTATTATTCTTCAAAATTTGCTGTTATAAAAATATAGAAATGTGAGCTGAATGGATTTTACTTCAGAAATGTCTCATTATATCAAAAGTCTTTTTTATTACTTTATTCAATTGAACATTTAAGAGCAATGAGAATTTAAATACTTGAAGAAATTTAAAAAAGCTATATTTTAGGTATGAATTTTTTTTCTATTTTTCCTAGAGAAAAGATGGCTGTGTCATTTAGGATTTAAAAACATACCAGTTAAAATTCAAACTAGAAGATAAAATTGTTGGTCAAATATATTGTTTAAAGGATTATGAACTGATGTTAAAGCATAATCTGCCTAGTACATGCGCACACATGGGCCAAATTGGCTAATGTAACAACTCTTAGTTCCATACAGTCATTTTATTTTAAAAATCCCATACTAAATAGCAAGCACCTTTCATTATATTTAGCATTATATGACCTTCAAGTTCAGAGAAAAATCTCAACTCTATTATCTGAATGGCTTTACTGTGCAGGGAAGTATTTTTTTAATTTCATAGAAAATGAAAATTACAACTTACACAGTAATCATGAAGATAATATTTTAAGTAAATATTAAGAATTAAGAGGTTTTTAAGACCAAATGATTTATGTTTCAAAAATAAATTAACACTTAATATCCCCAAACTATTAAATATGAAGAGTAATATTTTGTTCTATATAAGCTAGAAACTGCCATTCAGTCTTAATTTTTCATTTAGTCTGAAACACCATTGCAGATGAGATGCACTACTATTATATGTACCTCTAACAAATTTAAAAATATGCTTTCAAAAAAACTTGGTGCAATGTTTTCATATCACTTATTTTTTTCATATTAGGGATATTTTTATATTTCATATATTCTTAAAATGATTTATTTTTAAATATATAAAATAATGTATCTGTCTCCCTGGCTGGTATGGCTCTGTGGATTGAGCACTGGCCTGTGAACCAAAGGGTCGCTGGTTCAATTCCCAGTCAGGGCACATGCCTGGGTTGCAGGCCAGGTTCCCAATAAGGGGCATGAGAGAGGCACCCACACATGATGTTTCTCCCTTCCCCTCTCCAAAAGTAAATAAATAAAATCTTTAAAAAATAAAATAAAATAATGTAAGTATAAAATACATTGGCCTGCATGATAGTAATAAAAATATCCTACTTTTCAGAGATTCTAAAATGTGGGAAAATATGCATCTTAGACAATAATAGAGTATATAGCGTATTATTTATTATTAAACTAGAGTAGGTCAAAGCAGTGAACAATTACTGTATAGAAAAATAAATGAAAGAAATCACTTTATATTTCATGTATACACATTTATTATCTGAAATAATCCACAATTAACCAAGTGCATTTGTTCTCAGTCATCTAGACTTATGAATCTAATGCTTGACCCACTGCATTCTTGTGAGACTACTTGACCTTGAGACTACACCTGGATTTTACTTCATAACTTTTCTATTTTACTTGCTGAAAACATCTTGTAAAGCATATTTGCTAGTAATGATTATGAGAGTTCATATTAGTGTACAGTTATCTATATTCTATATATTTAGATGAAAAATATTTAATAGAGAAGTTAAATAAAGTGCAAAGAAATCTGAAGAGCTATAAGTGGTTTGTAAGCTTTAAGTTTTCCATAGTTACCACACCTGCTTATGCATTAATTTTTTAATTTCTGTTTTCTCTCAAGTCTGAACACACACACTCACATACACTCTGTAGTTCCCCCACGCCCCCATCCATGGTTTCTCTTTGTATGGTTTCAGTTACCTGCAGTCAATAGCGGTTACAAATATTAAGCAGAAAATTCCAGAAATAAACAATTTGTAATATTTAGTTTGCAAGCCATTCTGGGTATTGTGATGAAGCCTGGTGCTGTCCTGCTCTGCCAAGCCCGAGACGGGAACCCGTCACTTTGTCCTGCACTTCCCTGCTGTCCGTGCCACCTCCTACCTGCCCAGAGGGCACCGAGTAGCTGTCTGGGCTTTATCAGACTGACTGCCATGGTACTGCAGGGCTGTATTCAAGCACCCCTTATTTTACCAACAATGGCTTCCAAAGCACAGAAATGTGATGCCGGCAATTTAGATGTGCCAAAGAGAAGCCATAAAGTATTTCTTTAAGTGAAAAGGTAAAAATTCATAATTTAATAAGGAAAAAATAGCATGCAGAGGTTGCTAAGATGCACAATAAGAATGACTCCTCTATCCATGAAAGTTTGAAGAGAAAAAAGGAATTTCTGTTACTTTTGCTGTCGCACCTCAATTTACAAAAGTTGCCTGGTCAGTGCTTAGTTAGGATGGAAAAGGTTAAATCTGGGGGTGAGAGACGTGAACAGACAATGCTGTGCCAGAAAATACTGATCTTATACACAATCTGCATGTATATCTTTAAATACATGTAACAGACACGGAGATTTTGGGTGGACTTGATCCTTTTGTTCTACAAACTGTTAAAATTAAATGTTTCTTGTGAGTGGGACATTATGTTTGCTTTCTTTTACCTTTTTGCCTTAAGTTACTCACATGAAACAAACCCCCTCTTTAGTTCCAAATTTAAGTTCTCTGAGAGGTAGACATTACCATTCACTTGCTTAGAAGAAAAAGCCATGTCTAAATTTGAGCCTTTTCAAAAGCTTCACATTTTTATGCCTTCATAAATTATAGCATATAATCATAAGATCTGGGGGGTCCTGGGTTTGAAATATGTGTAGTATGAAAACAGATATATTGGTTTGAAAATACCTTGAAACTGTCAAAATTTGATCTTTCAGTGAAGCCTGCAGAGCAGAGGGACAAATAGGGTGCCTGAAATTGGAAACTCTAATGTTGAGATGTGAGATGTGGTGAATAAAGAAAACTTATGATATAAAAATTCTAATGGAAAAGAGAAACTAGGGAACAAAATGGATATAAGTGAGAAGAGGAAGAAGTCAAAACCTCACCAAAACTTCAGAGAAGAGAAAATATATAGTCATGACCTGGGAAACCGTGAAAGGAAACAGATACTGCCAGAAAATGAAGGAAATTTTCTTTTCCCCACCTCTTCCATGTGAGCAGTGACAGCTAATGCTATTTCTCAAAGATAGTAATAAAAAAAAAGAAATTGCAGAGGGAGCTTCACCCTGCAGAGAGCAGAAGACTTATACTAACAGCCCTGTGAGTGTAAGGACTCTGGAAACAGAGAAAAATAGCATCACCACTGCTCATGTCTTCAGATAAAGTGAAAAACTTAAAGATCACACTCAAGAAACAAGTCAAAGTGTATAGAAGACTAACAAGTCATCTAGATCTGCATCTAGAAAATCGATGCATGTGAAAAAACACTGCATTTAGCAGTGCTGTCTGTGCAATACGTCTTGACCGGAGCTCTAGATATGAGTAGCAATGTGATCACCAGCATAAAAGAACTCTAATATATATATACATATTCTAATATATATATAGTCTAATTTATATATACTAGTTCTAATATGTGATCTGAAGAAAATGGTATTGTTAAGTGTGTTTCCTGATACCCTGATTCAAGTTGACCCATAGAAGCATACATACCAAGGCCTGTCAGAAATTGTCTAGCCACGCACTATGAAAAATTTAGACATTTATTGAAGAAGATATAAGACACAAGAAACATTGTACGCAGGACAATGATGCCTCAGTCCCTTTCAAAGTAGGCACCTTGGGACCTCACACAGTTCTCCCAGTCACTATCAACTGTCCCATTGTATTTTCCCGAATCTCATTGACAGTCTAAAATCTCTTCCCTTTCAAAGGTGTTTAATTTTGGGAAAATCCAGAAGTTGCAGGGCACCAAATCTAGGCTGTATGGGAGCTGAGTCACCTGGGTAATTTGATGTTTTGCCAAAAACCTCTGCACAAGACAAGACGCGTGAGCAGGCGTTTGTGATGAAGCTGCCAATCACCAGTTTCCCATAGCCGTGGATTTCTGAATCATCCAAATAGTCTCTGAGGAGGAATTTCAAGCTTAACACAAAATCTGATGCAGATTCATTTCTCTGTTCACTCAGTCATTTTGAATGTGATGGCCAAACACTACACATGCTTACTCAACGGCACCTACCACCCCCACTGACTAGTACAGTGAAGTCGTCATTGTTCACACATACACATTACAGTCTGCTCTCCTTGGCTCACAGGTTATATCAATGTCTTGCAAACCATCCTTGTTATGTTAATAATGTTTGGACTTTTCCCAGGCAGACCTTGTATATCAAATTCGGAAAAATCCAGGCTCAGCAAACAGAATTGAAAGCCAGTAGACATGTGATTTAGACTACAATGGCTATTTGATAACATCATGAGATTTGTTTTTTTATGAAAAATATATGAAATATAGAATATATAAATACAAAATGATATAAAGCAAGATTGTTTATTTCCTCCCCCCACAATTTATCTTTCCCTTTCTCATATTTGTTTATTTTCTTCTTACATTATCTATGTCTGTACTAAACATCTTAGTTCCCTAGAAAATTTTCACTCATAATCAATAATCAATTTTTTCTTTCTAATACACCTATTATGGGAGTTACATTCCAGAGACCCCTGTGATACGTGAAAATCGCGAAGTAGCAGCATTATATAGCAGTATTATATTTATGTTATTATTTATATAAATTTTAAGGCTTTATAAACCCTTCCCACACTCCTATAAACCTTTCCCACTCTCTTAACTTTTCCCACACTCTTATAGACACTTCATATGCTCCTAAACACTTTCTACACTCTTAAACCTATGTAATTTTAATCCCATGATATAGCAAAAACTCTGTGATATGGAATTAGATATATTGTTTTTAAAAACCCGTGATACAGTGAAGCTGTAGTAAGCGAACATGACATAGCGAGGGACAACTTTGTAGCAATGGCTTATAGTGTTTCATTTCTTAATAGGAATTTACAAAATAAACTTTACTGTTACAACTGTAGTCACTTCAGGGATTTTTTAGGTGTCTAGTGAATCTTTTGATAGAAGTAGATTTCATCAAAGATGTCATGTGCATACATTGTGTGTGAGATGTTGTTACTTGCAACATTTTAAAATACAAAAGAATTTCTATGAGCAGTCACTGCATTCAAAGTTAGGCATCAAGTAAACTTCATATAAGCAACACTGCATTGGAGGCATTGTAGTGGTTTACCATTTAAAGGTATAAATTACGATTATAATTCTTATATGAATCTAATGTTCACCAATTTCAGAGAGGCGATTTTACCATTGGTGATAGAATAATCAGGCACACTGTACAGCACGTGTGTATGGCTCAGTGTTGATTCATAGCAAACCTAATGAGTATAGATTTTTGAGAGCCAAGCTTAGTGGGGTGCTACAAATCTTTGTTACTACTATTTTCAAGTCATTTTTTGCCTTCCCTTGACTCTTGCAGAAGCTTTGCATTGTTAGAAAGCCACAGGCAGTTTATTAAATAAATGCTGTAGGCAGGAAGCATAAAAAAGTAAGGTGGATTATTATCCCAATCCAAAACTTAGGTGTGAAGTCTTCATTCAACAATTATTTCTCCAAATGTTTTGAGCTTATTCCTCAAAATTTGACTAACTTGAGGGTATTTTGGCAGTGTCATATAAAGCAGACACTCTACAGAAAACAGCAATTGAAGTAATTGTCTCTATCTAAATGAAAAAAGAGTTTAATAATGCTCAGTGTCCTCGCAAATACTTATGTATCCTCTACTATGGAAAACAACTCGTGCAGTTGTTTACTATTCACCATATTTTTTTGCAATTTTTTGAAAACTGCAATTAGTGTTTATTAAGATCAGAAAAGTCCCTAATATAACACATGAAAGAATTACATACACACAGCACAATTTCACATAAACTCCCTTTCAATTTCATCACAATTGTTAGCATGCTATTTACCTGTTAGTATAAATTCACCAGGAAAGGGTTTGAAAAAACTAAAATTGTAGATAGTAACTAGAGCTTGAGATAGCAATTTAAAAGATCACACTGGTTATCTGATTACCTCACTGGCATAATTCTAGAAAGTTTTGGGGGAAAAAACTATGTGAAATTTTCACATTAACAAACAATTTAGAGGTTTTTTGGTTTTGCTAATATAGATTTTCTAAAGATCTCATTTCTCCCTAGAACCTCCAAGAGAAAGGTCAATATAATTGTCTCATGTCTTCAGATACCAGGTTGAAGTTGTTGAAATACTTTACTTTTTTGTGGTTAGTCCATATATTGCTCTTCTGTGCTAGCCAACAAATTAATACCGGCTGTCAATACACTTGGACCAAGACAGTAAAGGGCTGTCAAAAAGGTTCCCATGTTGTCAAATTTGCTAGGAAACTCTGGGGCATGGGGTGCAAAAGGGGAAGCATTAAATGTATTGACTTTTAACATTTTTACTGTCAATAATTTTGTGGGGACTGGCAGTCTTGGGTCAGTGACTGTGGTTCCCTGCGAACTGCTAGTCTTACCTCCTCAGTTAATATTCTCTTCATTTCCAAGGACGGCAAGTACTGTGTTACTAAGGAAGGGCCTGCTATGCTTTATTGTGTTGCTATTTGGATTTCCCCTGCTATTCTTATCTGTGTGTAGCGTGTCTGCTCTTCACACATATCTGCACCCAAGAGGTCCCGTTGGCTTTACTTTGAACTAGCATGACCAGGAAAATTTAGTTAGCATCAGGAAGTGGAGCCTCAACCTCCTTTCAGAGCACTTTAATTCTCTGAGATCAGTTTACATTTTGTTTGTATCAAATACAAAACACTGTAGTGCCTGTTGCGATTTTATAAATATAATGGGAACGAGAGGAAAAGATAAATGTGTTCTCTGCCTCCTGTGATAGCACCGTTAATACGCAAGAGCTCAATGAACGACAGAGGAAAGAAGAGAGGCAAAGGTCACTAAGATGTTTGGAGATGATGGAGATGCCATCGTCGCTCTTCGATTTAAGACTTTTTGGTTCAGTATCTCACTAGGATTACTCATCATAAAGATTGTAAGGTGGCCCTGGCTGGCGTAGCTCAGTGGATTGAGTGGGGCTGGGAACCAAAGTATCCCAGTTCGATTCCCAGTCAGGGCACATGCCTGGGTTGCAGGCCAGGTCCCCAGTGAGGGCCATGTGAGAGGCAACCATACATTGCTGTTTCTGTCCCTCTCTGTCTCCCTCCCTTCTCCTCTCTCTAAAAATAAAAATAAAATCTTAAAAAAAAAATAAAGATTATAAGGTGTGGTAGAGCCAAGATTGAAACTTAAATGTCTTTTGTCTGATATTATCCAATGTAATGGTTTCCTGGGGCTGTAATAGTTTCCTGCCATTACAAAGTGCTAAGAACCAGATGACTGAAAAATGTAAAAGTGTATTCTCTCACAGTTCTGGAGGCTAAAAGTCTGAAGCCAAGGTATCAGCAGGGCCATACTCCCACTGAAGCTTGGCTCCTCCAGCTCTAGGAGTCCCAGACGTTCTCTGGTTGAAGGCAGCATAACTCTGATCTCTTTCTCCGTCTTCACCTGGGAGTCTGACCTTGTGACTGCACGTCATTTTCTTATAATGGCACGCGTATTGGGTTAAGAGCCCACCTCACTGCACTGTGACTTCATCTTAACTAATTACATTTATAATGACTTTATTGTTAAAGTAATTATTCTGGAGGTAGGAGTTTTTGAAGACACAGTTAACCCTATAACATATCATAAAAAAATAAAACCTACCATTGTATTTTTAGCATTAAGTAAAGGCAGTGTAAAATTTATGGCCCAGAGAAGCATCTGTATATATTGTGGCAAATAAATTGTCTTAGGATAAGCTTGGTTGCAAGTGTATCTGGCATCCACCGGACTGAATATTTTATTGCCTATGAATAAATGACCCAAAACATGTAGTTAATGGGATTTTCGGTAGAACTTTAGGTAGAATACCATTACTCAGAAGCCTACCTTCATTCTTGTTTTTTTCTGTTAATATATTGCACTTATAATATTATTTTTTTGTATTTGTGAATCTACTTATAACATTATAATATTAATATAAGCATCATATTTCAAAATGAGCAGGAGTATTAAATTAAATACTCATTTGTTTTTCTGTCTAAGAACACACTTTTTTTGTCCTGTCTTGGAATTCTGCAGAGGACAAAGAATCTAGTTTTTTCCAGTCATTTTTTTGGGTGGATCCTTCCCTAATATTTGACATCAGTGATGTACATACTAAATATTTGGAAATATAGTGGGTCATGTTCTGTATAATTGGTACATAGTCTTAAATTTTCTACTTGCCATATACAATTTATCGGTACAGTGTTTAATATGTTTGTTGTCAAAAACCTAACTGTACCCACATATTTTTCCTTTTTCACACAATACAATAAAATCCGACCTATCACTGAAAAGGGGAGAAATGGATTATTACTCTGAGACTGACATATTTACGTATGAACACATGAACATATGAATTCTGATAGAGCTGTTCATAACTACTTAAAGTGATCCGGTCATTCATCAAAGAGATATTTGCTGAAATTTACTATGTGAAAAACACTATTCTGGGTGATCTTGATAGATCAGTTGATCAAACAGACAAGAATCCTCACTCTAGGAATTTATATTCTAGTGAAGAAAGAATGAAAGTTTATATTAAGCTAAAAATATATACTTACACATACATGTTTATATAGAAATACAATGAGCAAAATAAATTTAAACTAAAAATATTTCATGTTGACATCTGCTAATTAAAAAACTCAGAAAATTTGATGAGAAAATTCCTTTAATATTTAAAAACTCTATGCCCTGGCTGGCGTAGCTCAGTGGATTGAGCGCGGGCTGCAAACCAAAGGGTCGCAGGTTCGATTTCCAGTCAGGGCACATGGCTTGGTTGCAGGCCAGGTCCCCAGTGGGGGCTGTGTGAGAGGCAACCACACATTGATGTTTCTCTCTCTCTCTTTCTCCCTCCTTTCCCCTCTCTCTAAAAATAAATAAATAAAATCTTTTTAAAATTTAAAAAAGTATCAACTTTTATTTTTATAGTTTCCAATGGAATATTACATTAATATTTCATAAACATTTTACCATAAATAAAATTTCTCCTATCAATTCACCAATTTATATTGATCTATGCCTTATTCTGATCTCTTTTTCCCTCTCTTTTCACATCTTATGAAAAAATATATATCTTTTTCATAGTTTCAATTATAGTGGCTATAAAACTAACATTCTTAATTGTTTTATTTACAATTTTCATAAAATGTCTGCTTTTTATAGGGTCATTATTTATCATATTCATGGGAGCTCAATCTATCGTATAACTATGACTTAATGTGTACTTTTTTGTTTAATTTAAAAAATCATTATAAAACAATGTAAAAGAAACATTTACACAAATTACTTTAATTTCTTCCTTTGAATTTCCTTCTTATGACTAAAATGAAAGGTTTCTCACAATAAGGGCTGGAATAATTTATGATTTTTACAATGTATTGATAAATTGTCATTCATAAAGTTACTTCATAATCTTCAACATTATCACTTTTACTTATCACAGCACCTATCACTCCATCAGCACATGTTACCATCTGTATGACACTTCTGGTGATCACTTTCTTCATTAGAGGAATTGGTGCGCTGACATTGTAAATTGTGAACTGAACTTGGCCAGATAATAGCTTGAGTTTTGTTTCTTCTCAGTTCTCATGATTTTACAATTTTAGTCTTTAAAAAATATTTATGAAAATAATGCCTAATAATGAGTATTTTCTTCTTTAAAAGATTTTATTTAGTTTTAGAAAGAGGGGAAGAAAGGGAGAAAGAGAGGCAAAGAAGCATCATTGTGCGGTTGCCTCTCTCACACCCCCTACTGGGGACCTGGTCCATGACCCACACATGTGCCCTAAACTGGAAATCAGACTGGCGACTCTTTGGTTTGCAGGCTGGTGTTCAATCCACTGAGCCACATCAGCCAGGGCAATAATGAGTATTTTCTTACCACAAGTAATTCCTCCATAGGTAGCAAAACTTAAGTCAGAGTTTTGCCCATTTTTATTGTGACAAAATAGATGTCATAATGACCAAGGGGCAGGGCAGGGCTGGTCATTATGGCTGCAACAGGCAAACTTCAAGCTCCAAGATTTTCAGGGGAATGATGTTGCTTGTTTCTTTCCCTGTCTTTCTCAATTAGATTGAATGTTGCTTAATGTCATTCATTAACCAATTATCAATGTGTAATGTCAACTGAAGCATAGGATTGGGAGGGAAATACAGACTAGAAGATTCCCTTCACACATTGGAAAAATAAAGTGTGTCTCATAAAATCATAACATTTCAATGCCTCTTGTATGACTAATTTGGCCACAGTTATGGCGAGACTATATGTTAATGTTTTAAAAATGTAAAAAATGAGTTAATGACGTTTAAAAAATCATTTGCTTTCAAAAATAACTGATTTTAAAAAATTAAAGTGCAGCAAACGAAATCTAGAATTTCACCAGTTAGAGAGGCTACATTTTTATTTGGAATGACATAGTATAATGTACTTCATTTACATTATAAGTAAAGTTATATTTACGGTATTTGGAGATGGAAGACACGTAGAAACAAGATGGGCTTCTTGTTTTTACTTTTAAACAGTGAATGTCTAAGAAGTGACAAGACATTTGTGTATGGACACCTCTACGTGTTAACATGCGGCTGCTCGACTGTCTGTTAACCAGGAATCTCTAAACCTAGATGCTTATTTTGTGAAGACAAAAATGGTACCTTTAAAATTAATATATTTTGCTGTCATTTCCCCCCTTTATCAATGGTATTATTTACAACTGCAAATCCTTGAGGTCTCTGAGTTTCTATTTTTTCTTCCCATACCAGTGATTTGAGGTACTAGTGGAGATTATTGATGCTATACTGCTGAGCTCTCTAGACTATGGCAGACAAAGGGGTCTAGGGGTATATCTTAAAAACACCCCTTATGTTCAAAATTCACATTGTAAAAATGACATACCTAGCTTTATAACTGTGTGGCTTTTACTGTGTTGCTTAAAATGTTCTCCCAGTGGACAAGGTCATTTGCTTTTGAGACTAACTCTCAGTCTTTGTGTTCAACTTGGTCTGAAAATATTATTGCATATCTTTGCAGTCTGGGTCTTGCAACCATTATTAGGTGATAGATGAGATTATATTTTGAAGTGAAAACTTATGTATTTTCTGATGAAGTAAATATGCCAGGCATTTAGCAGTTCATGCTTCATAATTTAAGCATTGCAATGCTAACGATGTTACTATCAGAGGTAAAGGAATTTGCTATGAGATAATTTATGCTACTGTATAAGCTACAATATTTTCAAGCAAGGGTTATATGATTTAAAAACTCTCAAGACAAACTTTATATCTGGAAGAGTAGGAAGTGAAAAATAAAGTGGTAGATCTATTAATTCAGTTAGTATAGACGTGATTATCTGATTTGTATAGAACTGACAAAGATAACACTGTACTATTGAATGTAAATTCATAAAATTACAGAATTTTGCAAGTTCAGTTTTCTCTTTCTGAAAGGTTCTTTCTCACTCCACACTTTCTTCCTTCTTTTCTTTGTCTTTGTTTTTTAAAGATTAACTTAGTTCCCTACTAGAGTTGCCGCATCAAACACATCTTCATTGCAGTCGGTTGTTTAGTGCAATTTCTTTCCCGTTAACTCTGTGAAGGAGAAGGTCACCTCCGTCCTGCTCGTCGCGATATCTTCAGAGCCTGCCGCTGCTGTGGTTTGAGTTGGTTCCATCATAGGCTCTGGATTTAGACTGCCTGAGTTTAAATCCTGCCTCAGCCACATAAGTTTGTGACCCTGGCCAAATAGCATAGAAAATCTGTGCCATAGTTTCCTCATATTTAAATCAAAATTTAAATAGTACCTACTTCATAGACTGGTTGTGAACATTAAATTATTTAATACTTGCACAGCGCAAGTACCTGTCTGACACACTATAAAACTATTAGCACAATGATAGTTATTTATATTGCTATTATCATTTTATGAATATTCATTAACTGAATGCTGAATTTATATGTATCAAGCATTTTTTAAGCAGAGGACAAGCTTTATTGATATAAATAAAATATTTTAGTAAACAAGTGGACAAAAATCAAAGTCATCCTTGGATAAATACTGTTGAAGTCATTTGGCAAGTTAACTCATAAAACAGGGTGATGTTCTAAACCCTCTTGTTATCTGCAAAGTCTTGTTATCTTCACCACTAAATTATTTGATATATTTATTAAGATTTTATTGTAGTTATAAGTAATCTTGTAATGCTCACTTTAAATTTATTGCCAAGTTAAAAATATTATGCTTATAGGCATACAATTTTAAAGCCTTAACTACCCATTTTTCTCTGTGCTGGAGAAAATCCTACACTTTAGGGGGAAAATATTGACCATGACTATGAATACTTCTTTTATTTATCTTTTTTAATAGAGGTCTGGAATCCAGATTAGTTGTCTCAGGTTACACAATGTAACTTTGCATCTACTTACCACTCAGCTGGCTTTCAAATCACTGGAAATTGTCCTGGAATTTGACAGCGAGTGTAATCTCAAACTCTTTAATGCGCGGTAGTTATCAAAAGGGCAAGAGGAAGAACTAGTGATCATGGAACACCAGAAGGATGCACGGTTAAAAATCATTTTTTAGAAACAATCTAATTTTATTTTTTGATTAAACGAATTCACTGGAAATTTTCCTACTAGATTCAAATCTCATTTTTCTGCCTGAACCTTTAGCATTGTATAATTCGTGTGCACTGAAAAATGCATAACAACTATATGAAACACATCACTGTGTCTATCACAGAAATATTGCATCAGGCTGAATCATATTGTATAGAGAGCAGAATGCTGGGAGGAAAGACGTTCCTGGTCTCATCGCCAGGATTATCAATGATTTTTCAAATTATAAATGTTTGCCTTATGGGCACTCTGAATCATGTAAGTAAGTCACAGTCCCTTTTAGGTTGGCTGTTACAAAGCTCCAAAGCAAATTCATAGCCCACATTTTGTTGTTTTTTAAGACCTTATGGCATGGATTGTTTTTTATCCTTCTTCATTACACGCTTTTTCTACTTTGTCCTTTTCACAAATGCTCTCATTTTCCAACTATAATTATTTTTGTTTTTCATTCAACTGTTTTCATTGCCACAAAACTCTGAAATAAAGTGTGGTGGAAAGAAACACAATTTAGGATAATGCCTAAAAATGTGGTCAAGGATAGATTTCGAGCACTCCAAATGATAGTGGACTAAATCTTTGAACTAAATCAAACTTTCCACTCAGTTCTTTGAAGTCATTTGTTAAACACCTTGAATATTACCACAAAGTTATATAATTATCATCATATAGTTTTGTTCCTGAAAGTATTTGCTATGAAATCTAAATTCATTTACTAAATATGTAATGAAAATATGCTCAATTGAGATCCTTTTTATATTCAATATCCATTACTGCATTTCATTAAATTAGGAGAGTTTGACACATACCTCCTTCTCTAGCTGTCCAGGACGGAGGTCATTCTCCTTGATGTGGGTCCACTGATTAACACAGGCTATTGATCACTTCCTTTACGGGCTATTTAAAATTTCCCTAAAAGAAGCTGAGTTGTTTGCCAAGCCCATTTCCTAATTAAAGCTATTTTAAACTCTTGGCATTTTAATTTTATTTTTAGAATGACATTTCAAGGGATAACATAGTAACACAGCAAAAATTAATGCTACTAATAATAAATATTACTAAACAAAATCACTTTTCACCTGAAGCAAAGACACTACTAACGAAAGGTACACAGAATTCTGCTACTTTCTCTGATGCCTTCCATGTTTTACCTAGCTGAAAGTTATCTTTCTTTTTTACACTTCCTTTTAGTATCTTCAGTTTTTAAGTTTTAAGCATGATAAGAGCAACAGCTGTATTTTAGTTCATCTTTCTATTCTCTACATATTCATTTGCACAATGAATAAATGAGTACAAATTGTGTTTTTCTTTATAAAGGCCATGCTAATTCATAAGAACATTCTACCTTTTTAAAAGAATTCCAGTGTAAGGTTTGTTATAATTTTATAGAAATACATATTAAGATAACTTCTTAAAAACGGCTTTTACTACTTCTTACACATAATAGGAAATTGCTAGGCAATTTATTTTGCATCTTATTTCATACTTTCTTATAAGTTTTAATGTAAAGTCATAATAAAAAATAAATAATAGGAAAAAGTGAGACATTTTTGTTTAAAACATTCTATTTATAATAATGATATTTTTATTTATAAAATGTTCTGTGTTATCACTAATGTGTACATCTATAATGTATGTGTACTCATTAAAAATGTTTGTTGAGCACTTCTGTGAATTTTAAAGTAGGGATACAACAGTAAATATGATAATACTTCTTAGAGTGCATAATCTGCTAGGAAAAACAGTAGAATTATTGTAAATAAATCATCTTAATATATAGGGGAGAAGAATTATGAATTATGTACAAATTGTTTAGTAGGCACAAGTGAGTTTCAGATGTATTATTATTTTCTTCTGCCAGAAAAATATTTTCCCGACTGAGAAATAGACATGTACTGCAAGCGTGAATAAAGAATGTTTAAATTCACTATTAAGGAATGGCCTACAGAGAAGTGCCACATATGCCCTCTGGGAAAAAGCAAATTTAAATAACAATTAAGTAGCACTAGTCGAACGGCCCAAGTCCTGGACACTGACACCAAATGCTGGCACAGATGTGAGCAACAGGAACTCTCACTCGTTGCAGGTAAATGAAAAATGGTATACCCACTGCGGAAGAGAGTTTCATGTTTCTTTACAAAATTAAATTTACTCTGACTATACACTCCAGGCATTGCGCTTCTTGGTATTTTCCCCAAAGGAGTGGAAACTTACATGCACACAAAAATCTGTACACTGTTCTTTGTAGCAGCTTCATTCATAATTGTCTAAACTTGAAAGTTACCAAAATATCCTTCAGTAGGTGAAAGGATAAATAATCTGGTACATACAGACAATGGAATATTATTCAGCACTAAGAAGTAAGGAGCTATCAAGCCATGAAAAGACATGGACACACTTAAATTAATATCACTAAGTGAAAAAATCCAATCTGAAAAGGCTACTTACTATATGACTTCAACTATCTGGCATTCTAGACAAAGCAAACCTATGGAGACAGTAAAAAGATCAGTGATTGCCAAGAGTTACGAAGGAGGGGTGGATGAAAAGGTATAGCAGAGTATCTTTAATGCAGCGGCATTACTCATTATGAAACTGTTAATATATTGCTGGGTACACGTCATTACACATTTGTCTAAACCAATAGATTCTACAACAGTGAGAGCGAACTCCAATGTAAACTACGGACTTTGGGTGACAATGATACATCAACGTAGGTCCACCGATTGTCACAAAGGCACCACTCTGGTTGGGAATGTTGACAGTGGGGAGACTATGCATGTATGGGGGCAGAGAGTATATGGAACTCTGTAGTTTTTGCTCAATTTTGCTGTGAACCTGAAACGTCTCTTTAAATGGTTTTAAAAATAAATGCCTGCTAGTTATTTTATTAAAAAGGAAGTTTATTACATTTTTAAACAAGAAAAAATGTTTTTAAACTGCTTAGTAGACGTAGACAACTAAGGGAGGAGATAAAAACTTCAATAAGCCATCATCCAACATTCCATAACATGAGGTCCTCAGAAGTGGGGAATTTTCAGGCAAAACCTTTCCTCTGAACTGTAGAATTGAGAGTAACAATAGATTACTAGTCAATTTTTTGTCTTCATGTTTATGGACCAAAAAAAAGAAAAAAACATTTCACCGTATAATTTAAACAAATATCTTTAACCAAGCAACATGTCTTCAAAAAATTATGATGTCTGAGAAAGAGTGAGGCTACCAGTCAAAACTAATGACACTGTCATTTAATTCACTTCTTAAATCTACACTATTGATTCTTGGAGTTGGCATTTTAATTATATATTAGAAATAATAGCAAAATTCCCTGTGTTTAACTTTGATCTGCCTGTGTTCTATTGATGCCTTTCTAAGGTCTAACTCCTGAATAGATAGGTGAGTTGAACTAAGGAGGTTGATTAGACCTAAATAAATTAGTCTTGAAGTTCTGCTTTCATGAGGTGTTATACATTAAGGCAAATGGATGAGTCTACTTTCCACTTGATCTTTCTGGAAATGCCCCATCCTGTGAAAATGCATACCTACAGATGAAACCTGTGGAGACCCAAATGGGAATTGCAGGTTTACTGGAACTTTCAGTCAAATCTGATTCCCAGCTATGGAATATTGAACAGAGATATTGAGTGTGTGCAGAAAAACCTATTTTAGAATCGAATGCCATATGGGAAAGAAGGAGAAGAAAAGCACTCTTAGAAGGGTGATGCAGCATTCTGTGGCGTGGTTTGCGGTGGTGTGAAAGGAGCACCGTATGCCATATGCCCACTGTTAGCTATTCATTAGTTAATGTGTAACAAGAAAAAAAAGTCATATCTCTCCCTCAATAATATGAGTATGAAATTTGTGCAGTGCCACATTTATTAAGTGACCAAATTAATTTTCATAAATGAAAAGTAGGGTTGATCATTATACTAAAACTAAGACTTTTGATTATCATATTCTTCATTGTGATCTTACTTTTCAGGCTATTTTTAGAAATAAAAACATGAAAGCTCAATGAGCCAATGGCTAGAATTTGATATATTTTTTTTGTTTAGTTGAGCTTTCTCAGGTTGGTGTTTTATGGGTTTCTTTTTTCTTCCTTTTTTTTTTTTTCCTCTCTCAATGAGCTGACGTTGAGCCTGAAGTCTGGCTGCAAACTGTCTGAAATTCTCATCAACTGGGCCATCTGCTCCAGCAGACACCGCACGTGTTTGCCTCCCATCGACTTCATCGAGTGCCTTTGTCTCCGTTCCATACATCAAATATGCATAATACTACATTTTCTTAGTTTTTGCTTCTTGCTAATTTTTCTTGTGGGAAAATACTATAGAATGCATAGAAATACCAACGTACAATATATAAAATCTTATACTATAATTAAATTTATCAGACTGCTAGCTAATAGGAAACATTAATTTCTTATCTTTAGTTAAATTTTAGTTTTACTTCAGCTTATATGTATATGTATATATATAATTTTATAATCAAGTGAACTTTCAGGTAAAATCTAGTCAAATGTAAAATTTCTATGTCAATCTTAGCAGTGTTGATTCAGCCCATTCATATTATTTCATTTGCATAGCATATTTTGGAATTTTAAATTTTGTTAAAATTGAAAATTATGATAGATACTCATTCTTTCCTTTATTAGTTTTCAGTAAAGTAATTTTCTGGTGTGCAAAAGAATTTTGGAGCAAGAGAACACTTTCTATGTTCTGCAATAGAAAGACTTAGCTCACACTAGTTAATCACTTTTATTTTTGTCTATACTTGCTGTCTTTAGCACAGATTATCTTAAATCTTTGCTTTAGACCTCTTCAAGGTTGTTCACAGAGCTTTCTGTCTGAAATCTTCCTTTCTGTTTACCAAGTTGTGTTTTTTTTCCTACAAAAGTTAAAATTATGGCTTTATTGTCTGTGAGTTGAGAAAGTTGATATGTTCTTCCTTTCTCCACCCCTGAGGACAAAAATTGATCAGAGAAGCACAAAATAATGTTCTAGCTTTTTTTTTTTTTTTTTTTTGTCTGACTGTCCAAATAGGCAATTTCTGTAATCTTGGACTTTTGGCTTTCTATACTATTGATTGTTTCAGAATGACTGTTGGATAGGACTTGCAACATAGGTCAATGCAGAACTATTTCTTAACCTGAATTTAGCAATCTTGTTTTGAGTTTGGCAGTGGAATTGAAAGACATCCCTGTCCTCCCTGAGAAGGCATGGCTTACAAATGGTTAGTCTGCTCTAGCAAAGGGAGATAACATTTTTATGAACTTGTGGTAGAGCAAAGTTAAATATGTTAAATTGGAAATGATTCTAATATCACTATACTGTATAATGCTAAACTGTATTACTGAAAAGAAACCAGCAGAGCAAAATTGCTTATCATTTTTTTATATTTATAAATTCTTTTGTGCAACTGATTTACTGTGGTTTTCACTGTCTATGCTCATTCAGTTTCTCAGAGCCTGTAACTTGGAATGAGGCTGATGAGTCACAGTAAGCATTTTCATAGTCAGGGGCAGCAGAGATGCAATGGCTCACTTAATTGCACTCATTTAACCATTAAGCCTCATTTCCAAGGGCTCTGCCAGTTGTCAGGTGCACTGTATTACAGTCCCACATGGCATGTGACATCTTTGCTACTTGCTGCATCTGGTTAGAACCCTCTAATAAATACTGGTATCTAAGCTAGTGAAAGAGTCCAGGTGTAGGACAATGAAACTCAAGCTAATGATGGTGAAGCATTAAAAAAAACTCTAGAGGAAATTTCACATCTGATGAAATAGGACAACACTTTTTCATATTCAAATGAGCTCAGTCATATTCCATAGGTGCATTAATTAATTTGTTTTAATATGTGAGTATTGGTAATTTTTCAAAAGATAAGTTTTAAAATAATTACTAGACATAAAGGATTCTGTTAATTTCACAGATTTTCAATGTGGATATTTTTGGTCATACTTTGTGAGAGCTGGATTATTGAATCAAGGGATTTAAATTACTGGCGTTTTACTAGAATGTACAGATTCCTCAATTCATACTTCCTTCTTCCTTTCGCCAATGAGAAGATGCTTAAGGGTATAAAAGTGGTCACTGAAAAAATCTCACAGCGGTTGCTTTTCAGCTTTTCCTCAAACTAAAACTATAGCTACAGTTATCATAAATAAAATAAAACACAACAAAAATCAAGCATAATTACACGTCTATTTATTGTTTTTCTTTATAACATTATGTGTATCAATTTATATCATCCAATATAGTCTCAGTTATTAAAGTACTTAATGAAAAGAAATACATATATGTGGTAGACTGAGTGTAAGGCTGTACAATTTTAGGTATTATATTTAAATCTTTAATGTGTTTTGAATTTATTTTGGTATATGGTGTAAAAAATGGTCCAGTTTTATTTCTTGCATGTGTCTTTTCAGTTTTCCGAACACTATTTATTGAAAGAACTGGCATTTCCCCATTGTATGTTCTTGCCTCTTTTGTCATAGATTAATTAATTGACCATCTAACCATGCCTTTATTTCTGGGCTCCTATTCTGTTCCACTCATCTATGTGTCTGTTTTGTTCCAGTACCATATGTTTTGACCATTAAAACTTTGTAGTATATTTTGAAATAATGGAGCATGATACTCTAGCTTTGTTCTTCTTTCTCAAGGCTGCTTTGGCTATTTGGATCTCTTATGGTTCCATAAAAAATTTAGAATTTCTTGTTTTATTTCTTTGAAAAGCACCTTTGGAATTCTGACAGGGAATACATTAAGTCTGCTGATTGCATCAGTAGTTTGGACATATAAAATATTTTAATCCTTTCATTCCATGAGCACACTATATCGTTCCATTTATTTATGTCATCTCCAATTTCTTTCATCAGTCTTATTATTACTATTTTTAAATATTTTATTAATTTATTTTTAATAAACTAATGAGAAGGAAAGGGAGGGAGAAAGAGTGAAACACCAATGTGCGAGAGAAACTTTGATCCCCAACTGGGAACTTGGCCTGCAGCCCAGGCATGTGCCCCGACCAGGTTTGAACCTTTGAGTTTGTGGGACAATTCCCAACCCACTGAGCCATACCAGTCAGGGCCAATGTCTTATTATTTCAGAGAAGTGCTTTTTAATTATCTTGGTTAAAATTATTCCCGGGTAAGTTATTGTTTTTGATGCAGTGTGAATGAAATTGTTTTTATTGATTTCTCTTTTTGATAGTTTGTTATTAACATGTAAAATGTAGCCTACATAGTAATTTTGTATCTTATAACTTTTTGAATTAACTTATTATTTCTAATAGTTTTTGGTGGAGTCTTCAGGGTTTTCTATATATAGTATCATGTCATTTGCAAATAGTGACTGTTTTATTTCTTTCCAATTTGGATGCCTTTTATTTACTATTTCTGGTTTGATTGCTGTGTCTAGGACTTCCAAAATCATGTTGAATAGAAAGTTTGAGAGTGGCTGTCCTTTTCTCATTCCTGATTTTAGAGAAAAAGCTTTCAGTGTTCTGCCATTGATACGTTGTTAGCTGTGGGCTTATCCGTGTAGATTTTATTATGCTGAGGCATGTTCCCTCTATAGTCACTTTGTAGAGAACTTTCATCATAAACAGGTGTGGATTTTTTCCAAAGCTTTTAATATGTCCATTGAGATGATCGTGATTGTGATGCTTGGTTATATCACAGTGTTTGGTTGGTGAATAGTGAGACATCCTTGCAATCCATGCAATAAGTCTCACTTGATCATGGTGTATATTCTTTTCATGTATTGTTGAACTTGGTTTGCTAGTATTTGGTAAAGAAATTTGTATCTATGTTGAAGATATTAACCTGTAATTTTCTTTCTTTCTTTCTTTCTTTCTTTTTTTTTTTTGGTAATATCTTTGTCTGGTTTCAGTATCAGAGTAATGCTGTCCTAGAGACCTGAACCATAGACCTCCTAGAAGAAAACACTGGAAGCAAATTGTTTGACATCAATCTTAACAGTATATTTTTTATGTCTCTCCATGAGCAATGCAAACAAAAGCAAAGGTAAACAAATGGTATTTTTAAAAAATAAACTATTAAAAACAAATAAACAAATGGGACTACATCAAAATGAAGTTTTGCACAGCAAAGGAAACCATCAACAAGACAAAAAGAAAAACTGCTGAATTGGAGAAGATATTTGCGAAATACGTATTCTATAAGGCATATCCAAAATATATCAAAAATCATACAACTCAATATAAAAATATCCAATTAAAAATGGGAACAAATCAGAAAAGCTATCTTTCCAAATAAGACGTACAATTCTAACAGGCATATGAAAAGATGCTCGACATTACTCATCCTCAAAAAAATACAAATAAAAACCACCATGAGATACCACCTCACACCTGTCAAAATGACTATTATCGAAATGTCAACAAACAGCAAGTGCCAGCAAGGCTATGAGAAAAAAAGCACTTGTGCTCTGTTGATGAACATGGAAGTGGGTGCAGCCACTGTGGAAAACAGTATGGGGGTTCTCAAAAAATTAAAAATAGAACCACAATACAACCCAGCAATTGCACTTCTGGGAATTTATCCTGAGAAAAGGACACACTAACTTGAAACGATATACACCCTCCTATGTTCATAGCAGCATTACCCATGACAGCCAAGATAGAGTAGCAATCTGGGTGTCGGCCAATACGTTCATGGACAAAGAAGATGCGGTATACGTACAATGAAATATTACTCAACAATAAGAAAAGAATAAAATAACCGTTTGTGACAACGTGAATGAACCTAGAGGAAATTTTGCTAAATAAAGCAAGTCAGACAGAAAAAGAAAGTATTGTGTGATATCACTTATGTGAGAAATCTAAAAAAATACAAATGAACAAAAACAAACAAGTGAAACAAAGCAGAAAAAGATTTACAGACACAAAGAACAAACTAAGGTTGCCAGAGCACAGGGGTTTGTGAAAAAAGGGAATGGGATAAGAGGTGCAAACTTCCTGTTATAAATAAATAAGACCTAGGGTGTGATGTGCAATACTGGGGACAAATCAGTCATCTTGTAACTCTGAACAGTGACAGATGGTTATGGATTTGTCATGGTGTGCACATTGAGGTATGTAAATATTGAAGCACTATGCTGTACTCCTTAAACATAGTATTCTATTACTAACTATAAATAAAAATACCGTATAACTTGTCTTTCATTTTTTTCTGCTACATTTTCTAATGACTTGGGAAAACAATCAGATCAGATGGAGGTGAGAAATGTTGAGATTTGTGTTGTTTTGAAGAGAGATCAAGGGTAAAGAAAGGGTTGTTGGCAGCCGGCTGATTTCCACCTTCATCAAAGAGAGAACACAATGAAAAGGCTTAAGTTGCAGTGGTAAGAAATAAAGCTAAATATGATACAACTGCAAAAGTAGTAAAATAAGAGGTAAAATGCAAGAACCAGCAACTGGAAAAAATTTGTATTTTATTTTATTTTACTTTATTTTATGAAAAACATTCTCTTTCTCTCCCTTCCACCTCCCTTCTTTTTTTTCAATATTCAATATCATAGAGTCCATCATATACCAAACATATTAACAAAACATTTAATTAATTTTATCATGAAATTGATGGAAATGCAATAATTTATTAATGATATAGAGAGACTACTCTTCTTTGATATGCCACCTTGTACCATGTGGTCAGAAAACTGAGTTTCAGTGAAAGTTATTTGCAACTTCCATTAAAGGTCAATGATATATTTATTTGTTTATTTATTTATTAAAGATTTTATTTATTTATTTTCAGAGAGA